>JARKHS020012900.1:0-12500 GCA_030143305.2 Amblyomma americanum
GATAACAGTCGGACTGCCACGATGCTACTTCTGTCATCGTTGTTACTTAACTTAGTCTTGATTATAGCCTTGCAGCAAAAAGTTTGTTCTGACAGGTTAGCCGCAGCTGATGGAGTCCACGGAAGTTAGATGGGAGCAGTAGAGGTAGTTGTCCTGTACTCTACATAATAAGGCCAACGATTACGTTGAGGATGTTGTCTTGGCTGCCATTTCATACAACGGTGTTAATTTCAAACATCAGGATCACATGGTTTGCTGCATATACTTGTAATGATGCTGTATAGTTAATATACGGTACTCAAGACGCGGAGTGTGTCAACCATGGCTTTTTTTTAAAACTAGTTCTTGTACATACACTATCTAAAGTTTTAATAAATACCTTGGGAATAAAAGTAGGGCACCAGACCTTCTGAAAGCACCACACTCTCCCGGTTGTGCACCCAAGGAGCGTAGGTTATAAACCATTGTGCTACTTAGAATTTTTTCTGGTGTATTTTATTCTTGCAGTTTGCTGGCGGCACGTGTGGGCAAATGGATGGAGGTATAGTCTCAGGACGTGGCGAGGGGGAAATGTGACTCTCAATGAATCCCTATGTTATTGTGCTTCTTGGGTTAAACAAAAGGCTTTTCCTCCTTTCGTAATACAAGGAGCAGCACTAGTTACAAGAACCATGTTCACTAGCTTAAGCAACTAGTGATGCTATTAATGGTAATTATTCTTCGTTTTTCTATTGGCAGCACCACCACGTCGCAGGCAAGACTGAGTGTTTAATAATTATGAGGGCAATTAAGTCAGAACATAGAGGAATGCGAAAGCATGTGTTTCGAGATAAGGAAACGTTTCTGAAGAAAGGAAAGGGCGCATTAGCGCTCATATCTTGACATCTTTGTGGACACCTCAACCCCGCCTTAGACTTTTTGTGACCCATGACTCGGAACTTCTTGTGACCCATGACTCAGCACTTTTCGTGGCCAATTTTGTGAGCCATGACTCAGCACGTTGTTGTGTCCAGTTTGTGAGCATGACTCAACACTTTTTGTGACCTATGACTCAGCACTCTTTGTCACCCTGACTCAGCACATTTTTGAGAACTTTCTGACCAATGACTCTTAACTTTTTGTTAGCCATTTTGTGTTCATGACTTATGATCTTGACTCGACTTTGATGACCACGGCTCAATTCTTTCCTCAGGCAATGACTGCAGTCATGACCAGATTGACTATGATTCAGGTCATGACTCATTACTTCAGACTCATGTCTCAATTACATTGACTCACATGACCATGACGATGATCTGACACTATTTATACACCAATTCTCATGCACATTAAATCACGACTACTATGCACTAGCTGATGACCTCCTATCGTGCGACACATTTTGCTTTCGCATTTTCCTTCCACATTTTGCATCCACTTTTTGTGGACACGTCAACTGCCGACATAGCCTATTAAGGCATCACCGCGTAGCAGTGCACCTTCAGTGGCAATCTGCACGGCCTGGAAGGTCCATCTCCCATGAAAAGTATGCAGGTAACGGGGTTTGCTTCTAAGCTGTTTAGCGGGGCTCCCTAGCCCATCTAGCGTTCCGAAGCATGGAAAAATTGAGGACGTGAAGCCATTCCTATTTTCAGAGATTACTGTGGCTGAGGATGCATGAAGAGGTAGGCCGCAGGCCTAACAAGAAATCCTTTGGGGTGTATACTTTTGACGGGGGGTGTACCTCCTGCGGAACCCCATCGATGGCCGAACGTCCGGGCACACGCCGGTAAACAAACATTTCTCACCTACATTTTTCACACTACCAACCGCCAGCTCACCCAAATTTACCTTCCTGAAGCGTCCACCCACAAGAGTCACACGCTGCAGGGGAAACAAATCACAGGAGAAGGAGGAGGAAAAGCTTTTTTCAAGTATAGTGCGCTTGTCTTCCTGTGTGCAGCGCTCAATCCAGTGCTCCATGTGCCGACGCGATCCTGCAGGCCCGCCAGAGCAGCTGTCGCTGGTCTTGGGGATTCGTGCTGCTCAGTGCGGTCTCAGGAGAAAGGGCTCTCAGACCATAGTACCGCTGGCGGCTGGCCACCGCTATCTTCTCGGCACGCTCTCTAAGCCGGCGCTGGTCGGTAGGCTCAATGCTCGACAAGGCAGCTTCCCAAGAGGAAGGGGTGGGGAGGGTTGTGGGTGGGACGCCGCCGAATGCTGTTGTGCAGCCACATAGGCAATGTCTCTAACATTCCTTATTCGGCAAGTCGGGCATTTGTCCGGGTGAGAGAGGGTGCGGAAGAACAAGTGTTTGTGATAAAGGTTAGGCTACGTGCAAGTGTGAAGTTGGAACCATGCCACAGCTTCGGCCTTGGTCAGTGTTGGGTACCCGTTCATATGCAAGATGTGTGCTGCTTAGGTTGACAAGGACTTAGTGAACGGCAACGCGAACCGTTCGGTTGTCCTTAGCTCTGTCCTTGTCAACCTAAACATCGCACGTCTTGCATATGACCATGTTACAACTAGCCCAATCCCAAGCAGTACTTGTGTAACCGGACGGGTATTTCGCCGCGTTGCCAAATAGGATGTTTTGATCACAGGAGTATTTGGCGCAAAAGTGCCTTCACTCCAGCTATCCTTCTTCGGCACTGGCGCGAATGAAATCTTAGCTGCGAGTTTGGGCGGGATGGCGTGGTACCTCTGCTGTAACGTAGTGGTCGGTTCCGGGTAGCCTTGTCGCCGCACAACGGTTCGGACAATTCTCGTGTCTCTTAGACGCGTGAGCTGGTCAGTCTTTTGCGCTTCCACCAGCTCTTCGGCCGTTCTCTGTAGGCCCGCTGGAGCTGGGCCTAAGCAACTTCGGTTGACTTGATAAGTTGCGTGGAACGTCACACGGCTCACGCCTGCACGATTCGCATGATGTCACTTTCCTTAGGCGCCCTGCGTCTGTTGTAGATGCGGCGAATCAATTGTGAAACCTATGGTGATTGTTTCTGGAGCAGCTGTGAAGCGCAGGTCTCTCGGCCGTTAGATTTTAGCACAGGCTGAGTACCCGCAGTCTGTCTACTCTAGGAGTGGGAGTGCCTTCGAGGTGGAGGTCGATATGAAGGTCGACTACTTGGGTCCTCGCGCACGCGCGGATGAGGAGCAGTTCTGATTTTTCAGGTGCGCACGTCTGCCCGCTCTGAGCCACCTCTGTGAACTCTTGAAAGCTACCTTGCATGTGGCCGTCCGAGCCTGTCGTCTTTCATATCGTGATATCGTCGGCGTAAAGTGTATGGTGCGCATCAGAAATTATAGAGAGCAGAGGAGGAAGGCCAGCCATAGCCACGCAGAACAAAGGTGGCGACAGCACCAAGCCCTGTGGAGTACATCGACAAGTGAGACGAATCGGCTCAGAGCGAAGATTTCGATGCCCGCAGTTTCGGTTCGATCTGGGAGGAAGGCCCTCACGCAGTGTGATAGCATTCGAAGCTGTTGATGGCTTTATCGGAAGTGAAGGCACTTGTTTGGTGACATAACTTTCTGTATGATGACGTCACTTTCCTGCAACCAATGTGAACTGTTCGGTCTGGTGACGTCACTTCCTTCCAGTGAAACGGAATTAGTAGGTGTAGTGACGTCATATTCCACCGACCAATCAACGAATTTTGCGACTGACGACGCATTTTTTCCCGAAGAGGCTTGCAATGCTGTACATTAAAACCGAAATTGAAATCAAATTATAATATAAAAAAGGAAGGCGATCATCGTAAAAGCGAAATTAACAACGAATGCTGCTAACATATATTTGTCGCATCACATATGGTTTTGGTTTACGGTTTATTGGTTTTTAACGTCCCAAAGCGACTCAGGCTATGAGGGACGCCGTAGTGCACTGACATCGCACAGTATACGGGCCTCTAGAATTGCACACTATGCTCGAAATTCTCTTCTTTTTTCGTCAAGGATAAAAATAAGTGCGCCAGCATTACTTTGAACATGAGTGGATTCAGTCTTTGATAGAAAGTATTTCACCGGGTTAGAAAAGCAATATTTGTGCATAGTTAACTGAAAAATAAAAATAAGCGTATGGTTAAGACTTACATGAAGAGTATCTCGTAGAGCAGGAGCAGATTTCATTTAGCTTTTAAAGTATTTTAGTGCTGAAACTTTTGTGCATATTCGAGACTCCAAGAATTAGAGCTGTTTTAGTGTATATTACCGGACCAAAAATTCACTAAAGGCTTCTCTTGTTGAGAGGACACTTTATTAGGCATATCTTGTGAGTTGGTTGTCTTTATTTTGATGAAAAATACATTCCAGTTATATTGTAGTCGTTATTACCGAGAGGTACGTTTGCCATGGCACACACACCAACACTAGGGTAATCGTTCCGTGGTATGCATGTACAATGGCCGTCTTCTAAACTTGTGCACGGTGTTGGATGTGATGGATTGCACTGTATTGAAACAACAAAAAGTTATCAGTAACCACAATAGAATATCACCAACTCCGAATAATGCACTACAGTCGTCCATTCGTTTATATCACGCTTAAAGTTGTCGTGATTGAGAATGTTTAGCACCCTTAGCAGGAGAAGGGTTGCTAATTGACCAGGAATAATGAGAAATACAATTGTTCATTGCTAGTAGCCGTCCCTCAGGAATTATTATGTCGGTGTTAGTGCCACTGCTGAGTTTCGCGCTAATTTTGAGCGGCGTACTATCATGTTCAATTTCTATGAGCGGACTGTCACGTGTCTGAACATTCCTGTTTCTATCTGTTGCAAGTGTTCACGTTCGTTCTTTATCTGAATACAATCTATTTTTTTACTCCAAAGTCGAAGATCCCGCCTTGTACTAAAGAAGCCCTCGCTAGGCCCTTTTGCTCTTGGATAAGTAGAACGATTCCATGACACTTTTAATCAGTTGAAGAAGCCTGAAGTTGCCTGCTGTCGTCATGAGCTCTGGATTAAATTTGAGGCTGCCAAGTATTCATTCTCAGTCTCCAGAGAGAGCGCGTGGTCAGTTCTTCTACTTAAAGCATTTTATCGTTAAACTATAATCACTTCGACCCTTTCTGAAGAAAGCGCCGCTGTTCTCAGTGCTCTGCTGTAACTACAAAATTGTAAAATTTTATACCGCACAGTCGTCTTTATTGTCCTCCTTAGGCAATAAAGTCTCCTGATGGTGCTCTAATGAGCAACACAGAATACTGGATAGAGGATTCGTTTTTGTTGGGCGGCGTGTCTTTCAGGAACGGTCAAACACGACGGAAAGATAGACGGTCTCTAATGCCCTTCATGAGGCCGAGCAATGGGCGCCGTATATGAATTAAGTATTTTCACGTATTGTCCATTATGGATGGAGCTCAGTAACTCATTCTTGCGATTGACGACGTTGGCTTTGTTTGAGTCTCCATCGATCATGACAACCACCATCATGACAGCCATCATGGCAAGACGCTGTTCCCGGCGGAGAGCTCTGTTACATAGACTTCCACTTTCGGCGGCGAATATTCAAGAATTATGCTGCGAAAACTGCTACGCTTTCCGAGCGCAAGCATTGCTCCAGCAGAATCATATTGAAGGCTACGTTACTTTAAAGACAATTTGACATCGAAGCTTGCCGAAACAGTCTGTGATGAATGAGAAACTGCTATCGGCTACTAGTACAGGTTTTGGAGAGGCTAGCCGAGCAGCCAATCAGACAGGCTATGTGACGTGCCTAAGCGAGAAGAAACGGGCGGCCTTGCTCATTGGATGACTGAGCTGAAAGCCTGCTTTGAAGATGCTGTCTAATCCACTCGTAGAAATTAGTCGCAAAGAAGAGTGATTCCTAATCACATTAAAAAACAGGAAAAATGCAACTGTAGCCTTCGAAGAAACCGCGGCTCCTGTGAACCCACTGATCAAGGACTAAAGTTGTTTCACCGCTCGGTGCGTGGAGAAGTTAGTTGGATCCGTAGCTCAACTCTTCTCTCTGCAAAGTGTACTTGCACTCGAAAGCACCTACTTATTTATTCCAGGAAATCCATACAAGTACTGATGCTAAATTAAACTTCTCAAAAAGCTAAAAGAAATGCGCTGCTTTGTGTGTCATGATCTGGCCCGAATATGTGAATAATTTAGACAAACGAATTTGCAAGTGTCTGTGTAATTCCAGTGTTGCAAAAATTTGTCACCAATGCGGAGCAAGTTGTTTAGCCCCGCGAAAGGAGTACATTGTCTCAGCAGAAAAATCGCGATTCACATCTTCTGTTCCGCCCAGGAGGAATTCGCCGCACAACGGGTCACCGCACCTTCCCCGCAAGCTGCTTTCTGCTCTCCTTGCATTTAAATCTTCGATTGCAAGATAGGTATGCGGCGGTAGTTTTGCTTTTCACACAGTCAGACCGCCACTTGGAGCGCTTTCAGAACCATTGTTGAAAACAGAGGTAAAAAGATATTCATTTAATTTGGCTCCAAAGACCTCGAAGTGATTTCATCTCACCAGTTCAGGAATACATTTTAAAGGTTTCAGGGGCAGTTTATTTATGTCTTATGAGTTTAATTAGAGATTACCTATGCCTTATGCGGAGATATCCGAATCTTGATGAGCTAGAACTGTTTTGTAGTGGTCAACCTGAGCTGTTGCTTCATTATCTGTTTTGAACCACGGACTAGAAATATTTGTTGAACCATTAGATATTTTTTCCAGGTACAACGTGAGACTACTGTTCATGACGTATATCAGTGGTAGCACGTTTCTAGAGCTACAGCCCCTCAAACGGTCGCAGCTGTTTTTTTCATTCACCGCTCTTAAACCTTCGATTTGATTATTTAGGCTAATGGTTTGCATTCCTCGAACTATTCTTTGATAGGCTAATTTTTATTTTACGACGAATCACTTTTTTCGTGTTTCATAGTTTTGAAATATACGGCGTGTTTCAGTGGAAACTTTAGAAAATTGTTAAATAGATGCTTTCCGAAAAAAGCTGTAAAGGAGAAAACTATCAGCGGCGGCGGACATCTGCAATAGTATAAGCCTTGCTAACCGCTAGGTTATTATCTATAATTTACAATTACCGTTTTAATTATGATATTTGGCGGTTATTGGCAATGACCATTGTTTGTAGCCACAAAAAAGTTGATGCTGTATCACTTTATAAAGCGAAAAAAAGTAATTTTGTTAAGCCCTGCAGCGCAGAGAAAAAATCTTTTTTTTTCCTCGCCGAACCAAAACTGAGAGCATGAGCTGCGCAAAAAGCACCGTGCAAAAGCGACACCTGCTGATGATGTATTGCAAAGCCTGCGGTGCACATTTCGAAACGTCTGTGGTAATTTCTCCAACTTGGTAGCCTGAACGCTCAGCTTAGACTGCGGCCGGCATTGTATTTTGCTTCGTCGTTTCGCATAAGAAAAAGGCCGGTTATCGTCGTCTATGCGGCTATCGATCCTGAGAGCTCTGATAAGCGCAGCCGGCAGTGTTTTTTTTTCTTTGTCTCTGCTACTTTTGATTTGTCTATCAGAGCGGTCTATATTTCAGGCGTCACCAACCGCTTATTTAGTCAATAGGTTTAGTTACTGTTCCTGTATAATCGCTGCGTGTTAAGAAGTGCACCAGACAAAAAAATAGTTTCGGCCGTGAAGGAACGAGAGCTTGTGCGGCAGTTGCGGTAGGCTGCTAGGCAGTTCTTGTGGTTCGTAGCTCCATTTCCCCGAAAAGCGGTGACGTTGGCCTTTTGAGGTGCTCGTTATAGTGGTAATGCTATCGATGCTATTGGTTGAATTTCGCCCCTACCTGGTAATGCTGTCGATGATTTAGAAATCGATGTCCTGGTGTGCACCTCTGTCAGGACGGAAGCAAGCGCCAGGGAAATTCTCGGTGCATATGAATCAAGCCCGGATTCAGTTTAGAAGCCACTTTCAAGACACAGCTTGCTACCACCCATATAACCTCTGTCTTCACCAGAAGCTGAGAACAAATCACTTTCTGAAACAGCTCAATTTTCGTAACTTGTGCCTGAGCCAATGCGACGCCCACCGGCGATTTCTACAGAGAGTGCTTTTTATTGACAAGGCCCGATTTTGCAGGGATCCAAATGTCAGTTTGCACCGCGCCCATTAATATTGCGACCAGACCTCAGCAGGCTACTTGAGCATAACCAATAGAGAGGATGTTTAGCATTTGTTTGCTGACATTTATTAAGGCCATATTGTTGGTCCTTACTTCATTAAAGCAATTCTTACTGGAAAGATATGCACAGACTCGTTCTAAAGGGCGTCGTCTCTGAATTTGCCTCACCGCTGACAGTAACTGTGGTGAAAAAATTGTGGTTCCAGCTTGATGGAGCCCCGCAGCATTTTTCTTCATCAGCTCGACAATTCATGGAAGAGTTCATGTCCAACTAATTGATTGGGCGTCGTGGTACCCTGCCTAGCTTCTTAGTTCGCTCGATTTATCAGTCTTGGCTTTGTGTTGTTGGCTTTAACTCCCCAAAGCGACTCAGGCTATGAGATACGCCGTAGTGGAGGGCTCCGGGTAATTTAGACCACATGGAATTTTTTAGTGTGCCCTGACATTGCACAAAATGCGGGCCTCTAGCATTTCGCCTTCATTGAAATGCGACCGCCAAGGCCGTGATCGAACCCGCGTCTTTTTTGGTTCAGCAGTCCAGCATCATAATCACTGAGCCACAGTGGAGGCCCTTATTACCCTTGAATGGCTTCCTCAGGGACTATGTAAAGATGTGGTCTTCAAGACGAAACGAGCTAACCGCGAAGATGTCAAGTCACGTGCACGAATATCACTCGAAAACATTTCCAGACAGATGCTCTCTGCTGTGAGTGCCACGAAAGACCTCTTTCTTTTGTGCGTCCAATGTAGGGAAAGCAATTTGAGCACATCAAGTAAAAAATGTTTGTTGTCTCATATGATACTGCTCTCGTGGGGGTGTTCCCGAATAGGGCTGCAAAGAACTGGAACATTGGAATGCAAAGATTTTATTCATTAATGCTTTTTCTACGACTCGGAACTGCTCAACACGTGCGGCCAAAGTTTCCTAACAATGGGCTGCGAATTCTTGCAAAAAATGAGACGCGTCTGCGTCCGCGCGCGGCATCAGAATTCAGACATCTGGTGGGAAGCAACTTCGCGGTACAATTCCAAACGTTTTCAGCTAGAGAGTCGTTCACATTTAGTTTAGCTGTCAAGCCTATGCTATGCAAAGGAAATAAACGCTAACAGACATTACTCAGTACGCGTGAAGAAAACGGAGCAGCTAAACAGACACCTGCACGCTTTCAGAGAAGCTTGGCTTACTTTTATTCATTTAACGAATCTATCTTGATGCAAAGGAAAGAATACAAAAGCCTGCGTCCCTGATTAGCTGCACGGGCAGAGCGCATGGCCAGTCCCTGTGATAGTTCAGAAAATCGACGCCCGCGTTATTGATGACGACTAGCCTTTTTCCTGCGCCGAGCGAAGAGAAAAAGACCGGCTGTGGTCTACGCTCAGCCTCTAGGATTGCTAGCCAGTGAAAATAGCTCAATTTTGGACTTGCCTTCGCAGCCATTGACACATGCAACCTGCGGACGTTGCGTTTGCACAAGACTTACGGCGCTCGTCACGCGCCGTTTTGGTTTGGTTTCGATTTGGCTTTAGAAAATGACATTTTTTTCGGTTTAACAACTGATGCGGCATCGTCTTCAGCGCGGCTGCTAACAATTCACACGCAATAACCGCCAAAGTCCGCTATTTAAAACAAATTATTAGTAAACGTTACTTGATTAGCTAGCTAATCAACACGAGTTTTACAGTTACTGAAGTCCGCCACAGCTCTTAGTTTACTCTCGAAGTGGTCTCTTTTTGCCTTGAACAGTCTACTTTTACAAATTTTTTCAAGAGTTCACTAGAACACCCGGTGTACAGTGTTGCTTCTAAATTTGTATATTTTGATTAGTGCGAAGCACCTTTCTGATGTGTAAACCCTGAGCAAGACGTTGCGATTAATGTTGGTTTGTGCCAAGAGCATAGCAACGGTGATATAGCAACGCTATAACATAGTTACGGAAATAAATAAATAAAACAAATATATCCGCGTCTGGGCTTTAAACCCGCGGCGGCGTGGAAAGATGAACTTTTCTGGTCTGTGCACAAAAGCACTATGCTATCGCCGCCGCTAATCATGCCTCGTGTTAAACTGCAACACACTCTTGCGTTGTGCATTGCTAGTCGTGGTCTTCATCAACGAACACTGCTATGGAACTGAAGTCGTTGCCAGACGTGCCGACAGCCCAGTAAAGCTTAACATAGGCTTTCGCAAGTCTACTCGGTTTAACTACGTTAAATGGGACCAGTTAAAAAAACTGTGAGAAATACATCGGTGCAGTCTGTTTAGGTCAGTTGTACAGAAGAGCACACACTATGTACGTGATACGGCTCAATACTCTGACTTAATTAACGAAAATGAACTAACCAAGTTGTATTTCTGATTTCGTAAAGCAAGAACACCATATTTATGCGTCTAAGGGCCGCCCTGGTATATAGGCCGCTCACCGCTACTTTGAAGCCGATGATATGAAAAAAAAGTATCAACTGAAATGGGTTTATGGCCGTTTAACGTCCCAAAGCGTCTCTGGCCAACTGACATGAACTGCTGTACACGTGTGCACGCCTTCTACGAGAAGCTGCCAGATTACGACAGCTGCCTGCGTCCATTGACGTTCCCTTTTCCAGTACGCACTGCTGTGAAGCTGTGTGCTACTTGTGAGGGTCTTCGGTTTCGTCCGCGCAGCTCGGCATCGTTTTTATTTGCGCTGCACCTTCAGCCGTTCATTTTGCCAGTCAGCCGTTTTGCTAGTGTTGCCAACCAGACGACTAAAATGATCACCACCCCAGCTCTTGTGCTCATGCAATTTTAATTCATGGCGTTCAGTGTCCGCAGTCATTGCTGTTAAAAGCTTTAAAGTTGCTGCCATTTTGAATGCAAATTGACAGAACTGAAGGTGACTACATTTACGAGGGTGATCAAAATGAAGACCTTTAAAGCTATCTGAAACTAGGCGCTAGATGTAGCGTCAAACTGTAATGGACATAGGAAGTAGTTACCCTGGAATATGGCTTGCAAACTAAACTCAAAAATGCCGCTTTCGGGGCAAGGGCCCACTCCCCTAATTTGAGAAAAAAAAAAAAACGTGCGGCCCTTACCCGAATATATACGGTATATCGCTAAATGGAAGGCCGTCAACATGAAAGGTGAGCCGAGTTTTAAATTTTTTTCATCGACAAATTCGCTCGAAGTATAAAACGTCAGAACCACGCATCTCAAAGCTCGTTGAGTTGGCCTTTTGCGCACTATATTTCCAAAATATTTTAACAAAAGCTACCGCTAAACAGATGGAAAGAGATGGAAAAGATGGCAGATGGAACTTGCCGTTAGAAATATGGAACGATAGCTCGCAGCATATTGCAGCTCAGAGCTTACAATGTGAATGCTCTGCATTAACCGTGATGTACTTGTAGTCGACTATCAAAATACCTTTACAATTTATGATAATGGTAGGAATGATGAATATCTTTTAATTACTAACGATATCGCACTTACCGGCATTAAGCACTTGTAATGGCTAGTCCAATTTCCCGTAAACTGCGAATGGTGTAGGGTTTCGTTGTTACCATAGGTAGCGTTAGTCACCGTTATATTTCCTAACTTTATAACGCTAAGGCAAATTGGTTTAAAACCTGTCTCAGTGGAGTCGCCTTCTTTACCAGGGTAGTAATCATCGGTGCTGTTTTCACATTCATCGCTGTCTTCGATACTTGTTTCAGGGGTGTGTTCTGCAACGCTAGAAACATGAGAACGTCGAATTAGCCTCCTCCGTAGTTAATGAAGCGAAAGCTAAGAATAAGGACCAAACTAATGGTAAGTGAGCTCGCAAGCATAATTCAGATCCTCGAGTGAGATGTGTATAGCATAATCGCGTGTCTCCGGCCAGGCTGAAACACTATTAGGAAAAAATTACATTTCAGGAACAAAGGAAAAAATTTGCTGGCATTTTTGTCGTCGAAAACATGTGTAGGCTAAGCATGAAATGCTATGCAGAAGCAGCATAGATTTCTAGCATGGGTTATGGATGATACTGGCAGCACATTTTACGAGCTTGACTGATTTTGCTAAGTGTTAATTTATAGCAAATACTGTTTGGAAAACATCTCCACAAGACAAAGACAGAAATCAGACAACACGACGCTGTTCTTCTATTCAGTCTTTGCGCTCACTGAATAAGCCTCCCGTAGATCCACAGACTGCTATATATCGCCATAGGCGTCTTTCAATTCTTGTATTTCATCTCGTAGGCGTTCTAGGCGCCCGACGCTGGTTTCAGTGAATGACGTGCCAGTCTTGGCCTGCTTTTGTCCAACCACAGGAGCACATCCGTTCAATTTTCGCTAGTTCTTGATTTTATATCCGGCCGCTTGAGGTTTTTGTTTTCAAGCGTTTCACCACGCTTGCGTTAAATATGCGTGAAGTTTATTTCTATATCTGGTCCGAAC
>JARKHS020012901.1:0-92501 GCA_030143305.2 Amblyomma americanum
GTAATATATGTTTGCATGGTAAAGCTATTGGACGATAGGTAGAATTTATTTTTAACAGCTTGTTTAAATATACGCTCTATTCTTGACACTTAGAGATCCATTTGTGCAAGCACCATTATAGAGAGAAACATTAAAAATGATTGAAAAAATTTCAAACGCTTTTTCAGGGACCCTCTTCAGCTCTTCAGGAACACATTTTCCAAGTTATCAGAGCCGGGCTACTTACCCTCATTTAAGTTTGTTTAAAGGACAACTATGGCTTGTCCGCCGATTCGGAAAATTTGAGTAATCGCCACGGTTTTAAAGTTGTCAATCTGAGGTGTGCCGGCCTTATATGTCGCGAGCATTATAAATTATTTAAGGTCCGTTTTAAGGGTACGACGCGACAGCGGTAATGGTTGTTTGCAGTTCCTGTTTAGATCAGTACAACTTTATATTTACACACACTGATTAGCATAGATCAGTAGGTGTACTAGAACACGTTATACACCAGAAGGCACACAAGATCTTCCTGCAACCAATGCGAACGAGCGTGTCACAATTGCCTAGAGGTACCAGGCCTGCCTTGCAACCCAAGTGTCACGGGTTTGATTCCCAACTAATTACCGCATATTTCGGGTATTGTAGTTAATTTACTACTCATTTTTATAAGTCATAATGACATTTCAGTTGTGATACGAACTCATGGTCATAATCAAAATGGAGTTTTATTCATTTTCGTTCCCTATTTTAACCTGTAACGTCACAAAACCTTCTCGAACAACATGAAATTAGTGTGACATCGCGCACGACTTTTACTCCGGCCGTCCGCTGTTACTCTGTGGTTTTTAACTCTTTGCAGGTGTTCCTTGAGTCTTGTTTTTTTTTTTAAACGAGCGATTTGATTATGCAAGCTGCAGGTTTGGATTTCGCGAACTGTTTCCTCGGTCGACTGATTGTTCTTTAAGGATGAATCACGTCTAGTTGGTCTCAAGGTTTTCAGATGTATACAGGGTGCATTCTTATAACGTTTACTCATATTTACTTTAAAAAGTGCGATACACTGGTGCGGCCTCCGCAGGTGTTTTTTATAACTTGGCGGACATTATATACAAGATGGAACCCATTAAATAGGTCATAAATGTTTAAGATTATCTAATCAACATTTTATTTTTGATTGTATGGAGCGAGGTTATTTTGCGAAATTGAAGGCCATTAACTTCAAAAGTGAACCAAGATTTAAACTTACCTGCATCGGCAATACATGACGGGAGCTAAGAGTAACCGAAACCATGGAACCAAAGGGATGTTTTATAAATTGGTGGTTTTCAAAACTGGGAAGTTAATAACAGCAGAAGAAATACGACCACAAGGTGCTGGTGGGATCCGAAGCCACGAGCTCCGAATTTCGCGTCGGATGCTCTGGCAACAGCTGCGGCGACGCGTGTCCAATCTTTGCTTTCGAGGGTGTTTGTATGTAGTGTAACCGAACCTTCGCAACTTTCGTAGCGTAAACGAGCCGCTGAAATCACGTTAACTGCTTCTCCCGCATAAATATACAAAAGGCGTTCGTATTTACTGGAGCAGAAATGTGACCGGCAAAATTTTATAAATGTGCACCGCGGGAAAGCCAATATAAAAAGCTTCACATGCGCGTTTTTGACGTTAGATATGTCAGAACTCACTACCAAGGATGCAAAATTAAAACTGGCCACCCCTTCAATGCTGACTGCCTTCAACTACGTGATATAATCTCGCCCCTTACCGTAAAAAATAGTGAACTTTGTTACTTAATTTTAAATATCTCCTCATCGAAGTAATGAGCTCTGTCGCGAAGGCAATGTCTGCCTTGCTATAGAATCCACTCGCACAAACCGCACATACATATATTTGAGTTTTTAAAACAAAAATCTCCCAATAAGTATTTCGAACCTAGATGGTCCGATGCGATCAGTGAATGCGCGCTCTATTTCCTTCAATTTTATTTAGAGCGAGTCGACGTTCCTCATGTTATTGAGACCAGTATAAAACAGTTCGTTGTAACGCAGCGGCAACTTGTTAATAGTGGAAATGTCGCCGACAGAAGTGCAATTTTGTACGCGTAGAAACTTGGTAGCATATTTGTTAATTATAGAGGTGAACGTATCCAAAAGCCCGATTTGATTCCAGATACCAGAAACAATTTATTTGAAAGCAGCATAAGAGCGATCGCAACGTTCTCTGAAAGTTCGGGAGACTCTCTTAGCTTTCGTAGCGCCGCCGCTGCCGTACGCTAATGGCAGTGATTAAAAAAATTGGCTGTGGTTTAGCTCTGGTTAAACCTGGTTGAATTGCAAAAGCTTGCTTGGCTTTCGCCTTAGAATTTATCTGTTCCGAAGCAGTAGAGCAACTACATTCAGATATACTCTCTTTGTCGGTAACTTCCATGGCGAGACTGATAAACCAAAGCGTAGCGCAAAGCTATATATACCAGTGAAGCCGCCATGGAGCGAACGCAAGGTGAGGAGGTCGTCATATCAACGGAGAGACCACCTGCTAGCCTAGCCTGCTAGGCGCGGCACCGGATCGGGGGCCACGGCACACGCGATGAGCGGCTCCCTTCTAGCTGCGGCGGAGACCAAGCTGACGCCACGCGTCGTCATCGGAACGTAGAGAGCTGACGTCACACCACCTGCCAAGCGCAGCGCCGCCTCTGGGGGGAGCACGGCATACGCGACGGGCGGTTAGACCTGGCGTAATATTGCTTTCGCAATAAAAGTGACCACGGATTCATGGAAAGTTTCGGGTTGCAATAGCACGCGAGAAGGCGCTGAAGCTAATTTCTACCGTATAGCTATCTGGCGCACTTTCTCGGCGACATGAAACTGGCGCCATTTTGCGACGGCGCTTCGCAAGACCACGACCCGTTTCAATATTGCCGAGAACGAGCACCGACGTTCGGGAGGGTTTCAGTTGAGTGAGAGAAGTTTCATGTTTACGATATGGAGTCTAAAGCGCACGGTCAAAAGCAGCGGGACTCCGTACTTAACTTCGCATTGGTCTTTTCTAATGATACCTTGCGCTGCTATCTTGAAACTGAAAGGGCGCGGGAAAGCCATTTGTTGAGGCTTTTTTTTTGTAAACGTGTAGTCATCTTTTTCATATACTTCGACATCGTTTCTCACGTCGCACTGCTCTTCTTTGTCATTATCTTCACGCGCCTCCAATGTCGAGTGTGGCGTCGCAGTTGTTTTTTTTTCTTGTTTTGCACCCGCGAAGTCGATCCTCGCGTTACATTCGGCTAAATACGGTTATTTTTTGAAAACCAGTGCAACACAAGCACCTCTATAACTGTGATCTCTGTTTTAAACATTGCACTGGCTTTGCAGAAGCTCGCTTCAACAAAGCTCGCCTTGAAGCACAGTTTCAGTAAGTGCAAGCACATCAGGTGCACGAATAGTCGCGAAGTCTTTAAGGTCAAGCCTTTTTTTCACTATACTTCGGGTATTCACATCTATGAGTGCTAACGGGTTAGAGTTGCTGTGTCAGGTAGCTGTGCGTTTTGTTGAAACGTCCTCGTGACTGTTATTATGGTCCCAAATGTAATGTGTACCACTCATCGAAAGTTATTAAAAACCGGGCACTTCAACGGTAATTAAGTTCTTATTTTCCAGCGGTCCTACTACAAGCCTTCTTTCGTATCTGACGTGCGTCGCTGAAAATTCTTCAGTGATTTTTAAATGTTTTTAACTTGCGGCAGTTTTTACAAGTTACAAACTTCTTGCAGTAGTCAAGAAGCCTGACATTTACTGGTCGAATTTTTCGGTGTTTAGAACAAAGTCCAGGACACCGCTCGATTCCAGTAACATTGAGTCCAAGCTATTAAGAAATTTATAAATCATGTTTTCACAGAGCGATGCCACAGTTTGTTCTTCCGGATGATAGACCCCGACTGAATTTTGCACTTCTGAAGGGATTCTCAATCTCATTGCCTTTATCATCGACGGAACTAAAATTTTTTTAGGTGCAATTAATTTGGCCTTCGAAAGCTTTCATCTTCTCGTCGTTGACCTTGAACTATTCCAAACATGACTCAAGCGAACGACGTCTGCTCTTGAATTCCGCCAAGGTATCCACCAAAATCTTTTTAGTGGCACTAAGTTTGCTAATGCTATTAATTATTTCTCCTTGACCATCAAGAAAATTCCGTAGCACATCGTGAGCCTTTCATTTAAAGGAGAATGAACCAGCCCCAGATTCTGCTTCACGTCCCCTCCCTGTAAAACCAAATTATCCAGAAAACTCAAGCAGAAACAATATATTTCCAAATATCTGGGCACGGCAGCTGCACGAGCCCAAGGGCATTACTTATTTTTCTGCGTAAAGTGTTCGTAAGGGGGCCACATCCAGGTTTTGACGACTGACGAAAACGATATCCTCAATACAATAAATGCTTATCGATGAAAACATTCTCTCAAGAAATATGGCCAGTGAAGGGACTGGCGACGCGAACAGTGGGGTATTCCCAGGGGTGCTACCGAATAATCGCAGTCACGTTAACAAGTATGAAAGCATACTTGTGGTGGTACTGCTGACTATCCACGCACATGAAATAAGGACGAAATTAGGTACTCACGCTAAACCCAGATGCAGTGTCATCAGCAACGCCAGCAGACATACTGCTGAAAAGCCATTTTTCTGAGTATAAATTTGTATTAAAGCGAAAATTTGCGGAACCTTCCGTGGTAGAGCTACATTTCAGCTCGGGCTAGGCGCTGAACTGAATTAACGATTAAGCTGCCTCTGTACTCTGGCGCCCACATGCATTGCTCTGCCGTTTCTCATCACCCATAAATCCACTGACGGCAAATTTAACCGCCTGCGAGAAGTTGAAGTGCACTTCGAGATGTTAATGCAAAGTATGTACGCAGATATTGAAAATAGACTGGAAGAAGTATTGTGAAACTTCAACGACTGTAATAAGATGTGGTCTCAACTGGCATGTAGGTCTGCATTGCATTCCCGGTAATAAGCAACAGCCGAGCTAGGCAACGACCTCGTTAATTTGTCGGCGTCAGCAGGCGACTGGGCGGCGGCGACTGCATCGCGCTGGCGCTTCTTACTCTCGCTCCAGCGCGGCCCTCCTAGCCCAGACCTCGTCCTAAAAGATCAGCTCTCTACGCGTTGTTGCAGGCGCTGCTCTGGCTGCTGCAAGGCCTTTGTCATCCGCCATCCCTCGGTCTTCCTTCACCACCGAAAAGCTTTACGCTGGGCGGTGAGCTCTAGTGTGTCGACTCTACGCCGACGACGAGCCTCGCGAGAACTAGCGATACAAGCGTCCTCTGCATCACCCGTAGCACTGCGACACTGCAGCTACTGCGCTATGTACGGCTCACTGAGTTTTAAGCCGTTATTTTGTTTTCGCGGCCATCCGCAGAGGGAGTCTTGGCTGAGATGCCATATCTAAAGAACACATGTGAGAGTTCGAACGTAATGTATCACACGGGGTTTTAGGTAAATCTGTTATGAACATTAAAGCAGCGGCAAAAATCCTTGCGGGTCTTCATAATATGCTTTTCTTGGAGCAACTTTGTGAATTGTCATTTTGTGCTATTATTTAAAAGTTTAATTGCGTATGGGATCATGACACCTAACCGCGTATAATAGTTCGTTTGAATTTAGGTTTATATATATATATATATATATATATATAATATACAGTGGCATTAAAACAGCATGCGTGAAAAAGTATTCGTGGATATCAGTATTTGATTTTAGTCTCCTCATGCCCATGCTAAAGATTTGCTAGAGGTTTTCTCTGAAGATTCTGAAGCTGTTTGGCTTATCACATTTTACTGTGCATAGTATAGAACTAGGCGTCTAGAAGCTGATGGCCTCTGGTACGAAGGCCAAATTTTCTTGTCGCGTTCATCCCTGATACTATTTTATCAGTCTGATAGCGTTCTCACCAATTTGTGTCCGGGGTTGAAAGTTAGGGCTTTAACCTGAATTCATAAAACTTTTTCAACTAACTTATTAGAGTTCGTTTCGAGGCATAAATATTATATGACATATCATTTGACATAATATGAAAGAAAACTTTCAACCAATCTAACTATTTTTACTTTCAGTATAAAAGCGACGTGAAGTGACTTTCTATAGTCGGTGACTGGAAGTTTCCGAGCATCTTTCCACACGAAACCTGCCATAGAGCGAAACGCCACCCGCCACAGAGAAAGCGGAGGAAGAGACAGCTAGAAGGTGGCTGGCACGAGATGATCCCGAAGGGTGGCTGGTAGCGTGTCACGCCACCTGCCACCGCTGGAGGGTGGCGTGACAAGCTACTAGCCACCCTTCGGAATCTTCTCGTGGCAACCACCTTATAGCTGTCCCTTCCTCCACTTTCGCCGTGGCTGGTGGAGTTTCGCTCTTCTACTACCTGTCACCTGTTAGATGACAGGTGAAAGGGTGACCTGTCAGGTGCAGTTTTACGCTGACTACGTCAACTGCACCGCCGTGCAATAGCAGGTTTCGTGTTACGCTGCTGGCCACCCTCCAGGATTTTCTTGTGGCAGCCACCGTCCAGGTGGCGTTTCGCTCCGGCACTTCGACAACAGGTTATGCCGACTACGCCTACAACGCCGACATTGCCGACGCTGATGACGCCGACGACAAGGTGGAACGAAGGAAAGGACACCTATGGGTTACGCTCTAATAACTAAAACTCCACCAACACAGTAAGAGGAAGGGAGGGGCGCTAAGGCAGAGTTTCGGACAGGGTGCCAAAAATGTAAGGGCGACGCAGAACCCACATCTCAGTGGATGCAAAATGCAACAACAGTTGTGTTAAACAATGCTGCTAGTGGCTGTTTATTAATGAAAAAACTAAACAATAATAACAATGGCAGGAAAAGATGTTGCTAGCCAGGGCATAAATTGAAAATTGGTTTAGTTGAGGAGATCATTGTCCGTTGCCGACAAGTCAGTCGCTATTAGAGTCAGGACAACCGTAGGCTTCAATCGACTAAGTGACCAGGCAGGCTTTCGTAAAGCATACTCGACAATAGAACATATTCACACCATCGATCAGCTGATAGAGAAATGCGCGGAGTATAGCCAGCCCCTTTATATAGCCTTTATACATTACAAGGAAGCATCTGGTTTATTCGAAACTTCAGCAGTCATGTAGTCATTGCAGAATATGGGTGTAGAGGAGTCTTACGTAAAAAAATACTGGAAGTTATCTATAGCGGGTGCACAGCTACCATAGTCCTCCATACAGGCCGATATAGAATTCCAGAAAGAAAGGGTGTCAGGCCAGGAGACATGATCTCGAAAATTCTATTCGCCGCCTGTATACAGGAGGTATTCAGAGGCCTAGATCGGTGATAAGAGCTGATGTAAACAGCAGTTTACAATTGGTAACGAGGTGCAACAAGTGGTAAGAAAATACGTCTAATTAGGCAAGGGAGGGCCTCCTGATCCGGATAGAGGGAGGGATATAACTAGAAGAATAAAGATGGGGTGGAGCGCATGTGGCAGGTTTTCCCAGATAATGAATGACGCTTCACCGAAATCCCTCAAGACAGACGTATACAACAGCCATATCTCAACAGTAGTCAGCTATGGAGCAGAAACGTGGAGGCTAAGGAAAAGAGTTCAACTTTAGAACCGCGCATCGATGCATGGAAAGAAAAATTATGCGTGTAACGTTAAGAGACAGGAAGAAGGCAAAATCAATCAGGAATCAAAAACGGGTTATTGATATCGTAGCCGAAATTAATGGGAAGAAATTTACTTGGGCAGGACATCTACTGCGACGGCAAGTTAACCCATTAGTGCCCGGAGTTTCTTATAATATACAGACAGCAAAACTGTGAATAATCTTAATTTCTGCCCGCATACCTAATTGAAGTGCTAACATACTTCAAGCAACGCTCTTGTCCAACATATTTAGCTACGCAAGGCTAAGGTATAGGCTGCCAGAGATGCAGGAGGCACGAAAAAAGATAAGTGCAAAAGCTAGCCATAACGCAAATAGAATAAAATTTATGTGGTCGCAATGCTCCATTCCTAGACCATACCGTATTTTTTTGGACTTTGCACCTGAAAACTGCATGCGCGTGCATGTTAGCGCATGGCTTTTAGACCTTAGGAACCCAGATATTAATAAAATTAGCTGAAGTCAACTAATTGGTAAATATATTTTCTTAAGGCATTTCAAATTTTTTTATCCTTTTAATAATCAAGGAGCCGTTGATGATGAAGTCTTGGAAATTTATAAGTTTTATTTTGTTGTTTCAATGAGTGGAAAATGATGCGTTAAGGCTAAGAGACAGAATTCCAAGGAAGGGGAAGCGTAGCAGGAGGTTGCAGAAAGCTAGGTGGGTGGATGAGATTAAGAAGTTTGCGAGGATAGCTTGGCCGCAGCGGGCGCAGGATGGGGGTAATTAGATATGAGATAGGCCTTTGTCCGGCAGTGGGCGTAGTCAAGCTGATGATGATGAATATTTAGGCATTAACCCTTTAGCTATCTCGTCATACCTTTATGGCGGAGCGCGGGCCGCGGTGCGTCGGTTACTGCCTTCACGAAGTTAGCGCGCAGGTCAGAACGGGTGCGGCTCCACAACGACTGCGTTCACCAAGTGAGCAGGTGGGCTTATGCCTTCTATCACGTAAGCAGCTTTAGTCTCTCTGCCTATATTTTATGATTTGGTAAAACATTTCTTGGATGAAATTACCTGAGTTTCTTGTAACTAAGATTTTATCACTTAATCATGCAATAAGGGATCCCGCCACAGGTCCATACTTTGGTCTCCGCTCTTTAGTGGCATTCGTCACTCCATAAACCTGTAGTTGCTATCTGGAAACAGTTTTTAGTGACAAGTTGACGTCTGAAGTCTACACCACTTACAACTTAATGGCGTTGTGACAACTCGGTGCATTAATAAAATTTGCGCAGCTTTCTGTTTGTGAGCATTTATGCGCTTGCAAGAAAGAACTAGCCGCATATAGCCATTGTAGAATTTCTTTAGGATGACATACGCATTTGAAGGTGGACAAGTGATCACAATATAGTTCTACAGAGGCTCCGAAGAGACGTTCATATAGCGGCGCAAACCGAGTCTTGAGACGCTCACATCTAGCTGGAAGATAATTTTTCGGTATATCATATGCGAGGAATCCCTTCGACTGTTATAAGTGTTGCTAGGCGGCTGCAATTCTGCTCTGAGCACATCGAAAGAATGTGTTCAAAGATTCTGTATATGCCAGTCGATTAATTTTCGCACATACTTGTTGGGGCACTGGTCGCTAGAGCCGTCTTTTAGAAAGGTCGACTTAGAAACTTCAGATAATGAATGTCAACAGCGCAAAAGATGAACATATGGCAGCACCGCTGATGTGAAGCCATTGACCCCAATGATGCTCTTTGAAAATACTCTGCACAGATGGAAAAGTGCGGTAGAAGCGCCAAGCTGCATTCTATAAATGCAAACGCGCCCTCTATCTTGCTAGACCTTTCTAAGAAGTCATCTCCCTGAGTGAAGCCCAATTGACCGTATACTGAGCACTATTCTCCGCCGCGTACTGTATGTCACAAGAGACTCCACGTGAACGATCATGCAGTCGATGTCCACACGCATACTGCCATTGTTAAGGCTGCTGCGTTAACGTTTACGCGAGACGTTAAAAATCACTGCTGAAGACAGCCTCAAAGTCGTGGCTGATGTGCCACAAGACCACTCAAATAGACACAAGAAATAGTGGCTGCGATCGCCTCTACCGCGCCCACGTGCAGTAAGGAAGAAGACAGAGAGCCTCTCGCGGTTTCGAAATTTAATTTTTTACAGGAGCCTTCCACAACCTTCACATTCTACATAAGATGTATCCGGAGCAGTTTAGGGATACATGTCCGTGGTGCGGGGCAACCCCCACGCTGCATCATATCACATGGCAATGCATATACAATGTAGCTTTCCGAGGTAACAAAGAGCCAAATGCGGAGCAGTGGGAGGACCGGATAACCAGCAAGCCAGATCAAGGTCCAAAGGGACACTAGTGAGCCACGCATGCCGGATGGCCAGGGACAGTGGTGCCTTGGACTAGGGGCGCCAACCACGCTCAGCCTGGAAGACATCGGCAATCTTCGGGCGAGCAGCAAGACTCCTTTATTAGAGCAATAAAGTTTATTCACTCACTCACTTTGCGGGCAGTTACACCGAGCTTACAGCTTCATATGCAACGGAGGGCCAGAGCCTACCTTGCTTTATTAGTTCACTGAATATTGTCATATATCACATATACCACACCATGCAGATAAAATAGTGTTTGCGAACTTGCGCAACACGTTTTCTACGGCCACAAGTGAAGAGGGATTACCGTCGTTAGGAGATAACCATAACGGAATTTTGTTCAAAAGAAAATTGTCTTTCTGAGAGTTCCACCCAGACCAGCTCTTAGAATTGTGGGGTCACAACACTTGCGGAGCCTCGTGGGAGCGCATCTCATAATAAGGGAGGCCTCATCCTTCGAAAGGCTAACATGTCGGCGCAGTAAGCACTAAAAGCTATAGAAACACGAAACCTGCGAAAAAACGCCAACTAGCCAAAGAGCAGCAGCCACATCACCCAAGAGTGGAATGAGTGAGCCTGTGTACAAACTTGAATGCTGCAGGCACATCTGTGTAGGGAGAGAAAGAAGGAAAATAGAATGCAAAGACATCAGATGGGTGATCCAATCAAGCTCGATGCGTCGAAGGATATCGGAAGGAGTGAAGGCCTATCTTGACATCGTGCTCAGCACGTCAATTCTACAATCTCAAGAATGGCTCCTGCATACCGAGACCGCGATCGATGCGCCTACCAAAGATACATCGGTTGACATGTCTTTGCGGTACTTACCACGGGGTACCACACCATGCGACGTGCGCTGAGGACCTGCCTTCCTCATGTAGTCAGATTCGGATAGCTGCGACGCTTGTAATCAGGCATCATGCCTGTCCTCGATGGCTTCAAACTCCCGATTATGGCACATACATCTGGGCAGCCCATCCATAAACTGTATGTCAGCTGTTTATGTTGTCTTTTTAGCCCAGGCAATTTCTGACTGCCTGGCGAAGAGACCGCATTGAGTTCATATCAAAAATCGCACTCCTTTCATCACTGTCATCTTACCGGCTCATCTAAATGAATTCGGTAATTTCATCGAAAAATTCCTGTACCGTCACCTTCACTACTTCCGGCGCGTTTGTGCACAGTCACTAGGTTGTTCTGAAATATGGCTTCCGTCCCATGTCTAGTGCAGTCCAGGCCCTCGTTGCGGTTCGCCCACAATCGTTGCGCTTCGAGCACATTGATTTTCAAGGTACTTACGATAGTGCCCGGCATCCGCTGGTATCGAGATATTTGTGTGGCCGTGAGAGCCCCGTAAGTTTGTACCACCTATTGTAGAATTTCCTTTGACAGAGTTAGGTGCTTTTAGTCCCCGCTCTGGGGAGGATTCTCCGTCTGTTGCAATCCAGGAAGCTCGTTATGGACTCCAACCTGACAGCTTTTACGGAGTAAGACGCTATGTAGTGTCGTAGACAGTCTTATGCTTTTTTGGTGTCCGCGTGCATTCGCAACTGTACAACGGTATCTGTGATGTCACTGCGAAATAAGGCCGTGGTCTAGACAGCTTATCAACAGAGCTTCTGGCTCGCGCGAGAAATGGGGTAGACAGGGCGCGGGTCAGTGCCTCGTGGCCTAAGACGTTTTGTGTCCTTTCCTCGCATGGAGACGGCGCAGGGAAGAAGTGAAACCCAACTTTTCGTTCCATCGACCGCACGCTAAAAAAAACAAGTTAAGAATGCTGGAAGTATTTGTCTGACGCCCGTATTTGTTCCTTCAGGTGGTCTGTCTTTATGGAAATTTCGAAATCCTGTCTGCCCGTTTCTGCTATTCCCATCCATTAGGCGCTCTTTTTTCTCCTGTCTTCTAGCGTTTACTATAACTGAAAGACTTTCATCCCACTTTAACATACCGCACCCGCTCGGTGATCTACCTCACCAGACTCCTGTTGGCGCGAGACAGCCTTTTCTGCAGAGCGAGTTCCCCTCCAGGCATTACAGGCTCTGATCATACTGCACGCACGTATTTCTTACAGCTTCTTCTTCATGGGCCTCTATTTATTCTCAATCCCGCCTACCAGCGTTCTGAATCACCATCATAATCATCAGCATCATAATCATAACGCCCGCTGTCGAGCAAAGGCTCCTGCGATGTCACTACAAACAACGCTGTGCGGTGCTCTCTGTTTCCATGTTATGCCCGCAAAATTCATGATCTCATACGCTGACGTGGCTTTTTCCCACACCCAGCATACTTTCCTTGTGTTGGAATTCCGTTTATTATTGTTCGCACCGCATGCCCTGTATATGCTCATTTATTTTTTGTTTGTGACTATGATGCCATTATCCTGCTTTTGTTCCATGACCCGTCTTCTCCTGTCTCTTAACATTTTTTATTTCTGTCTTTTTTCTTACCCGTTTTGTATCTTAGCGTTGAACATATCAATTTCATTTTCCTGGCTTTCTACGCTCTCTTGAATTTTAGTTAAACGGTTTTTTTAGCGTTCACATTTCTACCACGTAGTTAAATACTGCTACTGTAGAGCAGTTATGCACTTTTCTCGTGAGATATACTGGTGCATTGCAATTCATATTCTCCTTGTTATTTCATTCCTGTGGTTCCAAGCTGCAGTTACTAATTGGCCTAAATAATTTCACTCCCTTACCACTTCTTTCCTTGGCTGCCTGTCACAAACTACATTTCCTTTCCGGGATTGTTGAACATTACTTAATTTTTATACACATGAATTAAGATATTGATCAGCGTGACTGGGAAATCCTCATTGGTCGAGAGAAAGGTGACATAGAAAAGCAGTTAACATAAACAGAAAAAAGGTGGACAAGTGGAATCGAACCACACTCCTTTGTGTCGAGAGCCGGGCGCGCTAGCTCTGCACCGCTGAGAAATATTTGTTCAGTGGGATAAATGGAGACCTGGTACGGGCACATCAACGCTCACAGTGGGTGGACTACATTATAAGAGCACTTATTTAAGTAGAATGACTAATTAGCGTCACCAATTAATATGGTTGGTGATTTGTTAGAAAGAAGCAGTGCGTCAATGGGAGCTCAAAATTCCTGTTTATCTATACAGCATGCGGTCATGCCGAGCACACATTCAATGTTGCTGCATTTTTCTCAAGACGTACGTTCGCTTTTGTCTAGCACGCAGCAACATCCGCTCGTACGGCTAAAAGATTTAGTCAGATGCGGTGACGTGTTTAAGGCGCTGTTCTCCACGTTAATTTGAAACGGCACGCTGCGCTCATATCGTGTTGCCTTGATAGTAACGAACCATGGTTTGCATATTAATGTAATTCGCTGACACTAACTCCGCCACGTCGTAGAGGCAACAACTTGGTTTACTCTCTGTTCGTAAGAATGCGCCACTAGGGCGCCATCCTATAGCCTCTTCGCCAGCGTTACGAAAGTAATAGGAATAAGTGTTTTTACAATAAACTAAGTTCCGGCATACTGAGGCAAACTGCGAAACGCGAGCGTTCTCAGCAAAGATAGCGGTTGGCGAACAGTTGGTGCCCATTCGTTGCAAAATTATGAAGCAAGTGAATAAGTTATCATCCAAATGACGCTGAAGCTAAAGGGATAAGTATTTGCATGAACGCTTATTCACGCAGCATAAGTGTCATTGCGCCTCAATGCTAACTTGAATCTTGATGAGCATAATAGTTATATAATTGCCGAGTTTTCTGTTATAATTAGTAAATCAGTTGTAATCAGTATGCATGCGACTGCCTTGCGGTAATTTACTTGGATGAACTGCGTTAATGAAGTGAAATTTTCAGTAAAGCCAAACAAAACACACAAACACGCTCACCTGTTTGTTTCTCTACACTGCACTGGCCCTTTTATTAAAGAGCAGATGATCGTCACCCTAAAAAAATGTTTATGGGGTTGTCAGGAAAGCCCTAACCTTGACACTAACGCTGAAATGGAATGCAATGCTTGATACCACTTGATGGTGGATTTCTTTATGCTTCCTTGTTGTGCACAAAAATTTCTTGTGACACGAAGTCTTACCGTCAGTAATTTTGTTTGCAGAGGGTGCATACAGGCTCGGCTTCCGGTGTGTGCGCTACCTATTCTTTTTGCATTATTGGCTACTTTGTTTATTCCGCTTCGCATTGGCTTGTTTGAGTGATTCGCTCGTAGACTATTCGCAAAAACCGTCTTTGTCAAGCAGAGAACTTCTGTAAAAATACGGAATTGATTCCGAAGATCCTTGGGTTCAATGGCAGCCTATTTGTGTTTTCATTCGGGAGAGTTTTGTACTTATCGTTTACAGCGTTAATGAAATACAGTACTTAAATTTTAACTGTAAATATTCTCACTCCAGCTTTGTGTATCTCTCCAGCAACTATTGCCGCTCAGTGTTAAGCATATTGCTCTGCAGCGCCTGCCGGGCATAGAGATGGTTAAGGCACTTTGGCTTTGCAGTAGGAATGTTATTGCCATTGTAAGCCCGATTCTTTTAATATCAGCAACGGCAAATGTGTTCCATGATGTAGGCATGTGTAATTACCGGCTAATAAGTGCGCAGTTCAGATAATAAAATAATGCACCTATGCTTCTTGAAATTATACAACACAACTTGGACGAGAAGAGAGCATACACTTCCGGAACTACACAGCATTTGTTTTCAGCTAGAGGATGCAGACCAGCGAGTTAGAAATTTTAGAACATGTGGAAATTGGTCATTTTGAATTAAAAATACACGATATTACCATATGAACTGAGTCTTCTCAGCAAAAGTTTTGCGCAGCTTAAAAAAAATGCATATCTTTACAACGCCTCATAACCAGGCTAGCTGAGTTTAGAGAATGCCTCGTTTAGAGAATGCCTGAAGTTAATTCGAACAGACCTCTTGTTTGTAGTGGCATTCAAGAATGATGTGTGGAGGAGTGGGCGATGCCTTTGGCGTAATTACACGCGATCATACAATGTGATGCGACAAACTTGCTGCAGCCTTGAGCTTTAGCTTGTCGGCGTCGCTGTACCTCCAAGGGATCTTGTTCCTCATGCTGGAACAGGCGTGATGACCTTTGATGTCGCGTTCGGCGAGTTTGACGTGGTTTTTGCGCAGGCTATTCATCATAGCCGGACTAAGTGGATGGAGCAGGGGTCGATACTGTGCACGTCTGACAGCTTCGAAAGCAGGAGAACGCACCTGTCTTGACGGAAGAGGCTACTGCGTACGTTGAGATCGCGCTGACCTTGCATGGTCAGCAGAAGCTGCTGGAGCGCTGCGTGCAATGCATCACTTTCTCCCGCACGCTATAGAGCAAGAAATTATTTGTGCTTTATGCAGTGACGTCACGGAGCTTGTAAGGAGTGCCAATAAAGGCACTGGGGAGGTGAAATTTAGACGGACAACGTAAAACCGTGATTATGGCGAAAAAAAGCCATAGTGCTGTCGTACTGAAGCAGCAATACATTCATGAACCCGAAGGTACACCAGCGGCTGGCAATGCAGTGCTTCCCGCGAATGTTGGCATGGTGAAGATAAGCGCTTCTTTACCAATGCTTGCAGACACCTGACGCTTGTGTTTTGCTATGGTGAAGATGCATTGCCTTTCTGTGCATATTGTAAAATAACAAACATTGCATTAGAGCTGAAGATCCGGTAGAATTCTGACTGTCATTTTGAGGCGGTAGCAATGGGTATAGGGGTTTATATGTGAAATGATGCAGAACATGGCAGAGGCAAACCAAATAATCTCAGAGATCGAAAAAAGCAGTTTTATTTTTTGCTGCATGCACGCATTTTTTCTTTTTTGTTTTGGGCAGCACAAACAAGAACCCATAAAGAGACTGAGGATAGCATCTATGTATACCTTTATTTGCGCAGTTGTTTGTCAGAAACACTGCTTCACACCAAGTCCGCTCACCGTGGGCTCCGAGTATCTTTGTAATCGGAGTTTCCGAGGGCTACACCTTCCACGGCGCAAACACCGACATCTGGAAAATCGATTCGTGGGATGCAGATGCACGTGGCGTTTCGAAGACTAGTGCACGGCTGAGGCTTGTTCGTGTTGCACTATTTCAGGAACAAAAGCGGAAGAGCGCACTGTTAAAAAGTGAATGCAGATTCTGCAAAAATTCTGTTCTGATTGATTTTATTAGCCAAACCGCAAGGAATCAATAAGCTTCGCAGAAGGAATTGAAGGCTTATTCAGTTCAAACACTTTTACTAACGACAAAAGGTTCTTCGCTTTCTGCCCGAGTGCAAAATTTGTAGCTTTATGCAAATTGCAATAACAAACGTCCTTAGTTTTAGTACGCATGTAACCGTACTAATCGACCGATGCTGAATCTCAAAGCATTGACCTGAATGTTGCATGAAAGCCTGTTTCTGTTGTGTCTCGAACGCCAGTTTACTGCTATAACAGCTACTTTCTTCGTCTGAACTTCCAGTGCAGGGAAGTTTCGTGTTAACTCCTGCTTCGGCAGGAGGACTCCAGAGTCTTCAGGTCGACAAAAGAAGTTAAAGGGTTTTTGTACTCCTGTCCTTTCTACAACATACAAGAGATCCAGTCGCCTGAAACCTACTCTGCGCGAAAGCTCTTGCAGTTGCTGCTTCCGCTGACTGACTCAAGATATTCAGCATCTATGAGGACCTTCAGCATGCGAGAGCTAGTTTTACCGAAGGCAATCGGGACATTCGGGAATGTCAAAGTGCCTCACACCGCAACCTTTTTGTTGTGGACAAATGGGCAGTTATCACTGAACTAGGCTAGTTGTTATCTAATGATTGTCCCATTTTAAACAACATACGACCATGTGGAAGAAGGTAGGTGCTCCATATCCACATATTATGATGTATGCCGTGTGAAACAGGAGGCCAAACCTAATATAGCAGTAGAGTGACTGCTGGTTCTACATTTCCAAGACTTGAAGAAGACTGGCATTTACTGAACTAGAACATGAATATTAGCTTGTCTGTTTACTACTGCTGCGCGCATTGTTTGCCGCGGAGCGCAAGGTTTCAAGATACACTCCGTAGAAAGTACATGCCCCTGGGAATTGGTATTGGCACAGGAGAGTTTCAGGAAGAGTAGACGTGTAAGAATAAGTCAACCGTTCCAATAGAGTGCAACAAGAAATCAGAAATTGCAACCCTAATACATGAACACGTATTATTCAAGCAGCACGCCGTTCACGGCGGGGACGCCACTATATCTCACGCTCTCCGGTTGCGTTCTACCACGTCTAGTACTAGATTTTCTCATTGCCGACCCTTCAGTTTGCACCAACAAGCACTCTGAATATCGGCTGCTCAGTGTGGCTGATACGACCGTCCCGCTTTTGCACTGGCGGAGGAGTTCCACGCCCCGCACGACCTCCCTTCTGAGCAGCAAAAAAATTGGCTAAACTCGACAACCGCTTGGTTAAAACAGCTGGTGTGAGCCGGCGGCTGGTTGATGGAGGCGGCGGCTGCTTCACGCTGACGCTTCCTACGCTCTCGCTTTGGCGTGACCCTCTGAGCACGAACCTTCTCTGAGAGGGTAGTTCCGGACGTTTGTCACATATATTAAGGAGCCTAAATTAAATTTAATAGGAAAAAAGGTGTGAAGAAGACGACGCGAATTAACCGAAGAATCAAGAAGAGGAAGAAAAAGATTCGGTGAGGTGGAGGGAGATGATTGGTGGAGAAGCGTTCGGTGACGTGGAGAGAGTTTATTGGCGGAGAAGAGAAGAAGACGACGACAAGGCATACGTGGACTAACACCGAGGCTATAAAAGGGCGAGTGAGAGCGAGGCCCGAGGGGGAACAGCAGAGAAGCGGAGGCTCCGGCGGGTCAGGGACCCTTTGGCTGGAAGAGAGCGACGCCGGCTACTGCTCCGGTGAGCTCTCGTTCTACGACTCCGCATCGTGGACTTCCTGCCGTGCCTGAGCCCGTTCTGGGGAGTCAACGGACGACGCTACCACCTGCTACGGCCAGGGGTGTCTCCAGCGATGTTGCTCCCCATCCGGGTGGTGCCCCAAAGCCAACAACACCGGCATCACCTCAACGGGCGCATGGACCGGGAGCTTATACGACGCAGCTAGCGATGCCGCCAGCAACGCCAGCCCAAGCACGCCGAACGCCGCCTCGAAGCCGGCTACGGGATCCATACAACGCCGCAGCCACACCGAACCAACCGTGAGCACGAATGCCGACCGCTAATGGTAGAACGCTAGTAGTAGACGCTGGTAGCAGTGTGCCCGGGTCGTGTGTATTTATAGTCTTTGTGTTTTGTGTTAGTTTTGTTAGTTTTTTGTTCAAGTGTGTGTGTCACGTAGGATGTATTAAATGTGCGTTTGTGTGGGTACACCCGTCGCCTAGTCCATTCTTTCGGTCCGAGTTTTCTCCGGAGAGATCAGTGACAAAGATAAGTGGCGAGCCGGTGCCAGGATTCATTTCCTTTTTTTTCTTTTTGCTTTGTCTCGGATCTTCCCAATTTCTCGACGGCAGAAAGGATGGATTTGGCAAGAACGTTAGAACTGGCGCTCAAGCTAGGGTTGAGCAAGGAAGATGCGATGCATCTCTCTGAGGAGGAGGGAAAGAGGCAGAGAGAGGAAAGGGCGCAAGCACGCGCAGATGCTCGTGAGGCAGAAGAGCGAGAGGCTAGAAGGATAGAACGGGAGAAGGAGTTTCTTTTGTGGAAACAGGCGCATGTCGCGGGATGATCTGAGGAGATCACTGAGAGTGATCAGCGTTCTTTAGCGGGTAGAGAATCTCCTAGACCGGCCAGAATTTGTCCAAGGAAGCTTATGGCTCCCTTCGATGACAAAAGAGATGATCTGGACGCATATCTGCAACGATTCGAGCGGATAGCTTTGGGACAAGGCTGGGAGCGCAGTGAATGGGCCACGGCATTATGCATGTGTTTAGTCGGAGAGGCCCTGAATTTGTTTGGAAGGGTGCCTGCTGCTGATTCCATGGACTACGAGAAAGTCAAAAAGGCACTCCTCCAAAGATTCAGGCTTACGGCAGGGGGTTTTCGTGAGAGATTTCGCACCGCGAAACCTGAGGATTCTGAAACCGCGAAGCAGTTTTCCTGCAGGCTGACCAGCTATTTTGATAGGTGGCTTTATATGTCAAACATAAAAAAAAAGAATTTTAAGGGGTGCGTGACAAGCTGGTCACAGAGCAATTTTTAGTGTGCTGCAGCTCGAAGCTAGCGCTATTCCTGAAAGAAAGAAATTTGTGTTCATTGGAAGAGTTCGCCGACACTGCAGACCAATTCCTTGAGGCTCAAGGGCCAAGAAATTTGAGTAAGGCAAATGAGGAAACCCAAAAGACCTTAGAGACAGATGCGGCAAAACCAAGATCATATGGCGGTGCATCTAAGGCGCCAATAAGCTGTTTTCTCTGCGGAAAGGTGGGACACCGTGCAGCTGACTGTCGGACTAGTAGTGCTGCCAAAAAAAAACAGGTTGTGTGTCAAGGCTGTAAGAGGAGGGGTCATAATCTGGATGAGTGCCGATACAGAATGCAGGACCGAGCATGCGTTGTCGACACTTGGGTAGAACTTTTCACGCCATTCGATGTTCCACAGCAGAAAGGAAAGCAAACGCCGCTGGTAAATGAGGCAGTGAGTGGAACACCCAAGTCGAAAGCAGCAATGCCAGTGGTGGTTGGGCAAATAGGCGACCGTCCTATATTGGTGCTTAGAGACAGCGGAGCTAATACAGTCTTGGTTCGTGGAAGCCTGGTGAAGGACGAGGATCTTACAGGGGAAGCGTCGGTCGTCACTCTGGTAGACAGCACAGTAAGGTACCTTCCTGAAGCCAGGATTCTAGTGTCCACGCCATATTATACTGGGCAGGTAGTGGCAAAATGCGTACACCAACCCATCTACGATCTCATCTTGGGGAACATTACGTGTGCAAGAGGTGTCGAAGACACCGATCCCGAGTGGAGGATGCTCGACGTTGAAGAACATACAAAGGCGGAAAGGCCCACGACAACTCAGACGGGTGCAGTCAGCTTCTCGTCGGCAGGGGAGACAAGAGCTCAAGCGACAGCCCAAGCAACACAGCGTCCGCTCTCCACTCCTGTTACGATGTGCCTCAGCGTAACACCGGGCGAAATTGTAATTAGGCAAAAAGAAGACCCGAGTTTGAACACCTGATTCCAAAGAGTCGAGGAAAAGGTGAAAAGAAAGAAGAATCGGACGTCATTCGAATATCAATTGGTAAATGGTCTTTTGCATAGGGAATGCATATTTAGTTCAGGAAGGCGGGTACAACAGCTGGTGTTACCAAGAGATATGCGAGAGACCATGCTACGCCTAGGACATGACGCCATTATGGCCGGACACCACGGTGTTCAAAAAACAGTGTCTAGGATCACCGAGGAGTTCTTTTGGCCGGGTGTTCAGAGTGACGTTAAGCGCTTTGTTCGCTCATGTGACGTGTGCCAGCGCACAGTTCCGAAGAGAAGAGTTGGTCCCGTACCTCTGGGAAAGACGCCAGCCATCGACCTACCGTTTCAGCGAGTGGCGATTGACATTGTGGTGCCAATCTCTCCAGTATCCGCCAAAGGCAATAGATATGTGCATACTCTGGATGACGTGGACACTCATTATCCTGACGCTTTTCCACTGAGAACTATTGACAGTATCCAAGTGGCGGAGGGTCTCGTGGAAATGTTTTCGCGTTATGGGTTCCCGAGGGAAGTTTTGAGTGACCGGAGCTCGAATTTCACATCGGAACTAATGAAGGCGGTTAACCGCCTTTTGTCAGTGAGGCAGTTACTGACGACGCCTTACCATTCCATGTGTAATGGGCTTGTAGAGCTGTTCAACGGCACCCTCAAAAACATGAACAAGAAAATGTGTCAGGAGAGACCTGCTGATTGGGATAGATATCTCCCAGCTCTTTTGTTTGCTTACCGCGAAGTACCGCAAACGAGTCTTGGTTTCTCGCCTTTCGAGATGTTATATGGGAGAACCTTTAGCAGTCCGCTTACAGTACTCAAGGAGCTGTGGTCTAATAAAGAGATTGCATTAAATCTCAAGACCACATACTTATACGTGTTTGAGTTGCGGGATAGGTTGAAGGAAACATGCAGGCTTGCACATCAAAGCATGGAAAAGGCGCGTGAACGCCACAAGCGATGTTATAAAAAGAAAGCCATTCACAGAAATCTGAATCCGGGCGACACTGTTCTTGTGTTGCTACCCTTGGATCATAATAAGTTAATGATGCAATGGAAGGGCCCGTACCTTGTGACGCGGAAGAAAAAGGACATGGATTATGAGATAGTGATCGATGGCACTAAGAGGGTTTTCTATGTTAATATGTTGAAGCAATATGAAGAACGAGGTCCCGTACGGCGGTACGCCCCCAAGGCAGCTTGTTCGGCAGTGGCCGAGGAGACAGGTGATGCTGCCGAGGTGGCCACGTTCAGTGGGAAAAGAAACACAGGAGGGGATGAGGTACTGAAGGAGCCCAATTTAAATGCTGACAGAGGATTACAGCTCTACTCCAAATCAAGGGGGAGACGTTTTGGGATGGGCCAAGCAAAACTGAGGTCATATGTTACAAATTAGACTTTTATACAGATAGAGCTAACTGAACAGCTCTTGGTATATCTGGGACGTATCTTGTTGTTGTTGTTGCGTTATTGTATCTCTGGGATTTATCTTGTTGTTGTTGCTGCTGTTGTTGGTGTTATGTGATCATACAAGGGAGTGGGTTGTGAACACGACCATGTTTATTAAGGACTCTGTACGGACGGCGGCAGTGGTGTGTTAGTGTTCTGAAAACGCAGTTTGGTGTGCTGTGTTAGTGGTGTGGGTTTGGTGTATGATGGACATCTTCGGTGTGGTGTGTGCTGAGTCCAGAATCGCCACAGAAGATAGTCGGCTGGCTGAATGGCTTGAAGATGAGGATGACGTGAGCAGTTTTTCATGGAGAAACTCTTGAGAGAGGGGGCCCTGGTCACATATATTAAGGAGCCTAAATTAAATTTTAAAGGAAAAAAGGTGTGAAGAAGACGACGCAAATTAACCGAAGAATAAAGAGGAAGAAGAAGCATTCGGTGAGGTGGAGGGAGATGATTGGTGGAGAAGAGTTCGGTGAGGTGGAGAGAGATGATTGGCGGAGAAGAGAAGACGACGACAAGGCATACGTGGACTAACACCGAGGCTATAAAAGGGCGAGTGAGAGCGAGGCCCGAGGGGCAACAGCAGAGAAGCGGAGGCTCCGGCGGGTCAGGGACCCTTTGGCTGGAAGAGAGCGACGCCGGCTACTGCTCCGGTGAGCTCGCGTTCTACGACTCCGCATCGTGGACTTCCTGCCGTGCCTGAGCCCGTTCCGGGGAGTCAACGGACGACGCTACCACCTGCTACGGGCCAGGGGTGTCTCCAGCGCTGTTGCCACCCATCCGGGTGGTGCCCCCAAAGCCAACAACACCGGCATCACCTCCACGGGCGCTTGGACCGGGAGCTTATACGACGCAGCTTGCGACGCCGCCAGCACCGCCAACCCAAGAACGCCGAACGCCGCCTCGACGCCGGCTACGCGATCCATTCAACGCCGCAGCCACACCGAACCAACCGTGAGCACGAACGCCGACCGCTAATGGTAGAACGCTAGTAGTAGACGCTGGTAGCAGTGTGCCCGGGTCGTGTGTATTTATAGTCTTTCTGTTTTGTGTTAGTTTTGTTAGTTTTGTGTTCTAGTGTGTGTGTCACGTAGGATGTATTAAATGTGCGTTTGTGTGGGTACACCCGTCGCCTAGTCCATTCTTTCGGTCCGAGTGTTCTCCGGAGAGATCCGTGACAACGTTAAAGGATCGTCCTGTACGCGCTGTCGACGACGCCAATCTTGTTGCTGCAAGGTCTTCGTCATCCTTCGTTCCTCAGTTTGGCTTGGCTGCCGATCGGCTTCTCTCTCGGCGGCGAGCGTCTTGTCGACGGCGAGCCTCGCGAGCATGAGCGCAATGAGCGTCCTTTTCATTTATCTTGTATTGGCATTTAGCCCGGCATAGCTCTGCTGTTCAGGGCTCCTTCTGTCTTTCGTTTATAGTTTTTATCTTTCTCTTGACAGGCATGTTAAAAGGGTAATAAATGTCAGCAGCTATTGCATCCGCATGCGCTGGTTTCTCGGTTTGTTGTTTTGTTCCTCCAGCCACCTTCCGACCAAATCTTGACCGACCTTCCTTTCGACGAGCACTTCCCTTTCTTCCTGCAGCCGCTCGGGGCTAGAGAGATCGCCGCCCCGATAGCTTGGCTTAGATAGCGAGCGGCGGGTGGCATCACACGCATGTAACTTTTCACAGCTAGCCCAGTAGCTTAAGATTCACATCTTTCTTGTTGTCTCTCTGCGCCAGCGTCCCTTAAATTGGTCGCTGTTCTTGTCTCTTTGTTCCTTGGCCGCCCTTCTCGTTTTGTTTCTCTCCCTCCTTCTTTCTTTCCTGGCCAATGTTTTTTTTAATTTCTTCTGTCAATCAATCTGTCAGCAACAGTGTCCTTTCATTTTGCCCCCCCCCCCCAATCCTTCCTTATTACCTTCCATCTATTGTCGCACCTCGAGTCATTATCTCATCTTTAGCCTCTGGCCGCTTCGATCGCAGCGGGTTGCGAACATGTTATGGCTCGAGGATGACTCCCTATGATGGCTCAGGGCCTAAAAAGGCGGAGCGGCCGCAGGTGAGTGTGGTTCGCACGACCTAGTCACGTGATCCTCACGCAGTATTTAATCTATGACCGAGGTTGCAGTGAACAACGAATAATTAACAGCCTAGCCACACTTGACCTTCAGGCAGCGTGGCCTTCTTTCGACTTGCATTGCAGCTGTGCTTGGCGACTACTGATGAAGTTTGTCATGGATTACCTCCCGGTGTTGTGCCAGAGGTTCTCAGCAAAGGTTTACTCTGCTGGAGTCTTGTTTCAGACAGCCGCAAGCTAAACGACCCAAAGCAAACTCGCCTGGCCGCCCAACGCCTGTTGATGACTACTGCAAACGTGCCTAAGGTTTTTCGACCCAGCGCAGATAGCCGCTGATGAGTCGCCCACCTAGCGGAAAGGATTATGCCACCGTGATCAATCGCCGAGGGTGTAAAATGCTAGCCCGGAGGTTGGAGATCGAGCGGGGAACACAGCGCTGCGTCAGGGTCTCTGTTGTTTGAGCAAGCGCATCCCGAGAAGCCGTTAGCTGTAGGCCCAAGTGCCGCACCTTTGCAGAACCATTTAGTACTACATATTGTATACTGGGTGTTTCAACTAAGTCATTACAGAATTTTTTATAAAAGGCTTTTCGAGATAGAAGAGCGCTTTTTCTGCATAGCATTGTCAGCGGTGTACTACATGAGAAGACATCTAAGAAGCTCTAACTAGCAGGATGGTTAACTATTATTGAATAGTTAACTTTTCAACTATTACCGTTAGGTCCCTTAATTACTGAGATGCTTGTAGCCCTCCTGTAACAGCTTCTCGCTGTAAGGTAGAACGAAATTGTAAAATGAATGGCAGATGCCGCCTTCAAGAGCTGAAATAAAGCAAATTACTGACAATGTTGAAATGCAGCCTGCCATTGTAAGAGAAATCTTAGAAAGTTACCGCCACCTTATGCTCAGTTTCAATCGAGTAAGCCAGTCTTCGACTTCCACGAGGAGACAGCAGGTTCAATTACTGCTTTTCGAAAGAAGTCGTTCTCAGATTTATGATGCATCTTATTTCATTAACTCTGCTGCTCGTCTAACAAGGCCAAAAAGAACACTGAGTTGTTCTTTTTTTCTCTGCCATGTCAGCGCACGTTAAAAAACCCCAAGTGTTTTAAATTAATTCGGCACCCTGATGAGGCGTCCGTCATAGCCCATGTGTTGTTTCGGGACGTTAAGCCTTCACCAATAGCAATTCTTAATTTTCCTGCACGTAGGGGTGTTGACTAATTTCTTGTTGGTCGCCGTTTCCAGAGAAGACGGTATGGGAGTTGCGTACTGTTCAATTTTTTCTGATTTCATTAGTATCGTTTTTATAATTGTGGCCAATAACTGTGAATATCATAATGGTAAAACGAATTCACTATTTCGCCGAAAGATCCATGGGTGCCAGTTTGAGACAATCGAAAACTCCCGTAAAGGTGATTTATTTATTTTTTCAATATATTGCGAGTTTCAGTATTGTAGCACAATGCGTGTTGAGCTTACCTACAGGTATGTATTTACAGGAAGTTGTAACGCATGTGCAGTAGTGATATTTGTACTCCTGGACGCAAGTGGCAACAATGCAGAGTAGGCTTGTCTCATAAAGTACTTTTTCTTTACAAGGGAGGAAGTCGCAAACCACAATAAGCGTTTTCATCAAGAACCGTTGAGGGAATTTATACCTTTTCGCACTTTAGATAAACTGTAGGTTTCTGCTTATTTATGCACGATGTTCAAAAGCAATCATCGTCATGTCTATATCTTGACAATTTTTGCTCCGTTACTGCGCCCGATGAGTGCTGTTGATATGTTATATTTGCCTTAGAAACACCAAGCATACGACAAAATTACCAGTGCGTACAATTTTGGGGTCACGTGTCACGCAATACCGTTGCCCTAAACGCCTTCATATGTCAGCTGCTTCCGTGAAATGCCACCAAAAAATTTTAGATCCGACCGTGATTCTCTCTAACGCGAAATTTGAGCGCAGCGCTGCAGGGTTTTCAGGCTCTGTAGGATCATTGTTTTGCTTTGTTGAGTCGTCGGCGGGTTTGGCGACGACATTATTTCGATAGCAGTATTAGTTGAAGACGACGTTGTGCAATCCAGAGAGCGAGGGTACGTTGCAGTTTAGAGCGAGGCGTGAGCGCTTGCGGCAATAGCCAAGTGCTCTCGTGCAGTGGCCAGCGAAGCTGGTCTGTTCGCGTCGACGCAAGTTCGGAAACCTAATCCTGGCAGAGTTTTTGTATTTATTTATGGTTTGGCTCGGTTACACTGACGGCGGTGACGCGGCTGAGCCAACGAAGAGGCGCTGAAGAGCTGCGCTCTAAGATACCTCGTCGCTACTTCATAACTGGACGACGGCGCTGATGTGGCTACATGGGTGTTTAGTCAGCCAATATTATGAAACAGAATTCCAATGCTTTCCACTCATAAAAATGCAAACAATTGATAAACATTGTTCATTTTCCTTTTTAATCGATCTTTCTATGGTGTACAGCTCGTCTATTAATTGTGACTTCATTTATCGCGATGTGCAGAAAGTAATGCATGAGCTACATTCGGACGATTTCACAACTGTGTCGCCAGGCCTCTCAAAATGTATGCAGCGGCAACCAAACTTAAACCCACTTGTCAAACCTCAGCCTTTATGTATTTTTAAGTAACAGCAATTCTACCAGCAGTAGGTGGCGATAGTGAAAAACATTAGCTCAAAAAGAGGCCCCTGCTCGGGAAGGGGTCCTTATTCGAGGGCTCCTGTGGCATTTGCTGTCAGCTCAGCAAAGTAACGCACCTGCTGCCTGACGGAAAATTGAAGGGTTTCATCCCCTTCTTAAGCTTTCTTCCTAAACGTCCCATTTGCGTGTACTTTAACTTTCTGACTGTCACTGCTCCGATTTTCTCAGCATTAGCACGAGTGGTGGAACTTTTGAAACAGCCCTAATGTACGAGAATAGTATATACGTCCTTTATATTCATTGCACTAACTCCTTTATTTTCAAGAGTGAACCCACCGTCATTGCTCCACTTCCCAGGCTAGTTTATTGAATATTTGGATATAATTTCAGTAATTCAGTTCATATTCTTTTTACTTAACTAAGCAAAGGTGTTTTGTGTTCTTAGAAAAATATAAATTTTTGTAAAAAAATTCTCACAGAAGAAAGGGTAGGTTCTTGAACTTGGGACTTTTTCTGTGCGGAACTAATGATTCCTCTCAGACTAGGTCACGTGTAACGACTTGACATGTATTCCTAGAAGTGGCCTTAAGCCTATGAGTTCGATAATGAGACCACCTAAAACCAGGAAAGAAGAGCACCTGTTTCTGCCAGCATTGTTATCTGAACTTAATTAGAAACTCCGTCATCTACAGCCTTTGTTGACGTAGTCATAGTTGGACACATGTGTTTCCGTAAATGGAAGAGCTGCTGTGGAATTTTCTTAATAGTGGGCAATATTCGGCTTTTCTATAGATAAATGTTTTGAAGGAGAGTAATTTAAAATGTATGAAGTGCATCTTTCATTTTGTTAGGAAAAACTAGTACTGGATAATTATAATACTTACTCACACTGGACCGAAAAAACGTGAAATTATGTTATAGACAAACACGACGCCTGAATTATTTGTTGCGATGCGGCACGGTAACCGTGTCCACGTGAATAATCGCACCTGTCTTCGATCTCGACCGTGACCGACGAGCCTCTTCTTCCTTCCTTTGCCCCACTTACCGAGTGCAGAGCAGCATTGCAGAGAATCAGCACTGACGCCCAGGTCCTCTCTTTTTGAGGTCAATAAACCTGAGCCTCTATTACTCCCGGAACCTTCTAAATATTCCTAATTTTAATTGTTAATATCTACCATCATCCAATAAGCGATTCATTCGCAGTCTATCGCTGATATTTAGGTCCCCTGCTATCAGCAAAAACGGGAACCATAAAACGGACAAAAAATCTAAAAGGCGCTGCGCTGCTGCAGTACTTTGGCTGACAAGGTCATGCCATAATTGTTACTTATCCTTCTTTTCACTTCATGGGTGTTCTTTTTTGTTTTCGCTTTAGAAGTTTTCTCCTTCGAACATGTTTCACATCATTCACATGTTCCACATGATTGTCATCAGACTGACTATGCCCACTGCAGGATAAAGACTTTTCTCATATCTCTCCAATTATACCTGTCCTGTGCTCGCTGCGGCCACCATATCCCCGCAAACTTCTTAATCTCATCCGCCCACATAACCTTCTGCCCTCCCTGCTACGCGTCCCTCCTTTTGAAATCCAGTCCGTTACGCTTAAGGACCAACGTTTATCTTCCCTTCACATTACATGCTCTTCACAAGCCCATTACTTCCTCCTGATTTTAACTAGGATGTCATTAACCCATGTTTGATCTCTGACACACTCTGCCCTCTTGCTGTCTCCTAACGTTACACCTGTCATTTTTCTTTCCATAGCTCGCTCCGCTCTCCTTGGCTTAAGCTGAACCCTTTTCGTTTGCCTCCACCTTTCTGCCCGTAGGTGAGTACCGATAAGATACAGCAGTTGTAGACTTTTATCTTGTGGGATATTGCTAAAGGAGGGCGCTGCGATCGCCGAGGTGAGCGGACGCGTTCACATCGGCTCTGTCTTCTACAAATGATTTCGCAGCGAGTTCAACTGCATTACATCGCCAACCTTTCACCAACGGATCCGTGAAGTCGAGAGGCATCGATGGATACCCAGTTTTGAGATGGGCCACCATTATTCGCAGAGATATTGCACTTTCTACGCTCCGACCCCGCTATAGCCTCGCTAGGTCTAGGCGTGTACGCCAGACGCTAGGCCTAGCCGCCGCAACCGCTCTAACCGCTGCGCGCTGGTGAAAGACGCGGCGCCGCGCATACGGACTCTTTCCAACGAAGCGACACAAGCGGACGAACGTGACTCAAGAATGAACGTGCAAGTGATGGGGGAAGACATTTCCGCCGACGAAATTACCTAAGAAGCCGGATGGAAGACCGCCGGAGCGCGGCGTTCGAGACCCCGAGACCACGGTGCGATTTCGACGCACTACATCGACGCAAGAGCGAACGGGGCTGGCACCGGCCAGCAAGGTACGAAACCCAAGCATGTCAAAGGAAAGGTTGTCAAAGCGGGGCGCATGCTCAGACTACCGAACGAGGAAATTAAAATCGTGGTTCGAACAAAAGGCGGCCTCGACATCGTTAAGGTCGGCGCCCCGACGGTCACCGCCGAAATCTTCGCGGCCGCCGAATCAACGGAAGACGAAAGTGCGGAAGACACGGTCTGTCCGAACTCGCACCAGAACATCGTCGTCGTCAGCACACCGAACAGAGCGAACGCGGACCGCTATGCCCAACTGCGGGAAATTCACATCCAAGGGAAACCGCACGAAGTCAACGCGTACGAAACGGCACCCGATAATACAACCAAGGGAGCGATTCGTGGCATCACCATTGAGGACGGACCCCGAGCACTGGACGAGAACATCGTAAGCCCGAGAAACCCACTGGGACTGGTGGCCAAACGCATAGGCACTACGACCATGGTTGTAATTGCCTTCGACGGACTCAAAGTGCCCAACCTCGTCAGTTACGGAGCAACACTCGTTCGTTGTACGTTGTATCGCAAGCAAATTGACACCTGTTACAAGTGCGGACGCCTCGGCCACCGCGTGGACGTTTGCCCAAATCCCGCCAACCGCATTTGCAGGGGTTTCGGAGGCCGCAACCCAGACCAGGGGCACCAATGCTCGCCCAAGTGTAACCTTTGCGGGGGCGCTCGCCAAAAGATGGATCTCACAGACAACGGCCCATATCCTGAGCAATCAAAAAGTCCAGTGGAAGGAAGCTTTTCAAACCAGAATCCAGTGGTTCCCGCCGCCCATGGGAGCAGTATCGAACACATATCGCAACCGAAACGAGACGGCACACGCCAAGGCGCGTGAGCTCGCGAACCGCGCCGGCGACCGTCGTCCATGGGACAGCACCAAAGACTGTTTCATCACATACAACGAAATTACCAAAGCCCTCTGCCTGGCCCGCCGAACCTTCCCTCCACCCAACGACAAGCTGGACAGAGGGCACGCGGTGGCCCTCAGACAACTGCAGACGCTCACGTACCCCAACCCGGCAGACTACTTAAGCAGGCCACATCTCGACTGCAGTTTCAGTGGACATGGGAGCAGCCTTCCCGGCACCATGGCTAACGCAACTCTACTCTACGTTCCGCAGGTTTGTACAAGCTATTCGCTTTATGCCGAAAGATCGGACAACCAATTTCTCTTTTTGCTCCCATGTCCACATGTGCTGCTCGCAACCTTCAGTGAATGTGTTGATGTATCGCTTGTACTACTTTGCTCTGGAGACATTGAGACCAACCCCGGCCCACCCATGCCGCGCCCAGTCATTTCAAAGTCAGAATCAAATGACGATCCTGAAACGTCTATATTAGCGATGCTTACAAGCATCAACGACCGGACCTTAGAATTAGCTAAAGGTCAAGCCCAGATCTGCGCAGACGTTAAGATCATTAAAGACAATCAAGCATCACTGGAAAGCAAAATATTAGATGTATTCAATCGCCTTGAAGTTCTTGAATCAAAAACTAACATTCTTAATACTACCCAGCCTGAGTTAGTTTCAATTCAGGACACTACTAGTCGTCTGAAATCGCACCAGGCGGTACTGCAGTCTCGTCTAGATAGCATGGAAGACCAGTCGAGAAGGAATAATATGATCCTGCATGGCATTCCTGATGAAAGCGAATCATGGAATGAGACTGAAATGAAAACGCTTGCTGCGTTGTCGGAAGTACTTGATGACGATTCCACACAGCTAAGCACTGAACGTGCTCATCGTCTCGGCACTTTTTCACCCTCAAAAAATCGCCCTATTATCACCAAACTTTCCTCTTTCAAAGACAGAATGAAAGTGTTAGACCTCCGTACTAAACTAAGTGGCAAACAACTTTCCGTGTCTGAAGATTTTTCCCCCGCCACTCGTTTTGCCCGCAAAAAACTAACAGAATTCGCGAAAAAACTACCGCGATCTCCCAAGTACCGCCTGCGATATAACAAGTTGGTTGTTAATCGCAAGTGCTACATCTTTAACGCTGATACCGATACCATTGAGGAGCTGCAAGTCCAATCTTTTGTCGAAAGCGAGCAGAGCCGTCCCGCTCCCCTTGAGGTAAGCAATATTTCGGAAAGCGAAGAAGATAACCCATAGCATGGAGCCAGGGGAAGTGGTCTGGCTTTATCACCTCCTCGCACATCCGTTCTACTGGCCAACGCTAGAAGCATTCTTAATAAACGCGGATCGTTTCACTCCGCTGTCGACACGTGCGAGGCTGATATCATCGCAATGACAGAAACCTGGCTTCATCCTAACGTACACGATAGTGAGATATTTGACGATTCATCCCGCTTTTCAGTTTACAGACGCGATCGCACTCAGCGACCAGGCGGTGGTGTCTTGCTTGCTATATCGAAAACAATACAGTCCTATCACATTCCTGTACAAACTAATCTAGAATCCATTTGGGCCTGCGTAGAACTAAACCATCACAAATACGTTTTTGGTGTATGTTATCGACCTCCCAATTATCCTTCCACGTTCACATCAGAATTGCATGATGTGCTTGACCTTGTTGTTACGCGGCACCCTGCAGCGCCCATTACTTTGTTAGGCGATTTTAACTTTCCTGAGCTGACAATGGTCTTCGGAAATAACTCCTAAATCATCCCCATCGTCGCAAGGCAATGAGTTCTTGAACCCTTGTTCACTCTTTTCCCTCTCTCAGCTAGTATCCCAACCAACCCGTCTATCAGACACCACTGCTAACATATTAGACTTAGTGTTGACATCCCATTCTGATCTCGTTTCAGACTTGACCTGCATGCCCGGCATAAGTGACCACTTCCTAGTCTCGTTTAATTTCTGCATTCCTTCCAATAACGCTGACAAGAAAGTCAAGCGTATCCGTGATTATAGCAGAGCTGACTTTGAGGCTGTCAACGATGAACTATTTTCATTTCTCGATGCATTTTTAACAGATTTTGATAGCCGGGAGGCGCAGGTGAACTGGAAGATTTTTGTTGCTAAAGTTAACGAACTAACGGAAAGATATATCCCCCTACGAACCATTACAACTCATAGAAATGCACTGTGGTACAACGCTCACATAAGAAGGCTTTGTAATAGGAAAAAACGCTTTTACCGAAACGCGAAAAAATGTAACTCCGTTTCTAAATGGGAACTTATCATGCGGCAAATAGCGTGTATGTATCGGCAATGAAAAACGCCAAAGATCATTTTCTACAGCACACACTGCCCAACATGCTCACAAATGATCCCAAAAAATTTTGGCGTGCCATTAATCCCAATAGAAATCATTCAATTAAATTGTTAGTTGAAAACGGTTCAACTATCGCTGATACTGATTGTCCTAAAATTCTAATTGAAACATTTTGTCGCAATTTTGTTCTTTCTTCCAACGTCACGTTTCGTACAGTGGAGGACTGCCAATTCTCAATCATGGATGCAATATCCATCGAGCCCCTAGGAATAGATAAATTAATAGAAAATCTTAAGACCTATACAAGCCCTGGAACAGATTTAATTAACGCGAAGTTCTTGAAGAGTACTAAACTTTATTCCTCAATCATCCTTTCCAAAATTTTCTAGCAGTCACTTGAGACGTCAGTGCTTCCAGCGGACTGGACGATCGGGAAGGTGGTTCCGTTGCACAAGTCAGGTAGTACTAATTCCCCTCTTAATAACCGCCCAATATCACTAACCAGCATACCATGCAAAATTTTTGAGCACATCCTATACACTAAATTAGTTACCTTTCTCGAATCTAACTCCTTCTTCACTGACGCTCAACACGGCTTTCGCAAATCATTCTCGTGCGAGACGCAGTTACTTACCTTCACGCACAAACTTCACGCTATTCTGGATCGTCGTTCATGCGCGGACTGTATCTTTCTAGACTTCTCCAAGGCTATCGAGAAGGTTAGTCACAAACTACTTCTTTTTAAACTTAGCAAGCTAAATCTTCTCCCAAATGTTTTAGCATGGTTAGAATATTTCCATTGTAATAGAACACAGTTTGTAATGGCTAATAACATTTGTTCTCCATTCACTTCCGTGCATCCTGGGGTCCCACAGGGGTCTGTCCTTGGGCTCCTTTTGTTCCTGATATATATTAATGACCTTCCTATTTCCGTTACCTCCCACATTCATTTATTTGCAGATGACTGTGTAATATTTCGTGAAATTAACAACCCTAACGACTCTCTTCTTTTGCAAAAAGACATTAATGGAATTCTTGAGTGGTGTAATATGTGGTCAATGGAACTAAACAAAACCAAATGTAAAGTACTACGTGTGTCACGCATTTCTATACACCCCACCTCTTATCATGTAGATAACATCGAACTAGAACAAGTGTCTTCATACCGCTATTTAGGCGTTCACATAGCAAGTGATCTAACTTGGTCTTTTCACATCAATTCAATGATTAACAACGCCAACCGTGCCCTCGGCTACCTTCACCGTAACTTTCTCTCTGCCCCACTTCCTTGAAACTTCTCTATAAATCTGTCGTTCGTAGTAAGTTGGAATATGCTGCGTCCATTTGGGATACCTTCACGGAAAACTTGATCAGTTCCCTCGAATTAATTCAGAATAACTCGGCACATTTCATCCTTCAGAACTATAACCGTACCGCTAGCGTAACCTCTATGAAGAATACATTACAGTTACCATCTCTTGCTAGCCGTCGAAAGCACGCTCGCCTTTGCCTAATGCATAAAATAATGTACCATAACCCCAGACTGCACCGCGATCTTATACTTCCTCCATCATATGTTTCATCACGAGTTGATCATGCGCATAAAATCGGCATTCCTTTCTTTAAAACAAAATGCGCAGCTGAGTCTTTCCTTCCACGAACAGAAAAGGACTGGAACCACCTTCCCGGAAGTACACCTCCATCATCGACCATCAGCGTTTTTGTTCCGCCTTAGCTATCATTGTATAATTAGAAATCAAACGCCTTGTACTAAACCCCTGTATACAACCACTCCCCTCTTCAATGCCCTCGGGCCTTGAGGGTAGAATAAATGAAATGAAATGAAATGAAATACCACAGACTCTACCCCGGTACATACCCGACGAATATATGCAAGGTCTGCCACACTGCTATAGCAACTTTACCCCGCATGCTCTGGGACTGTAGCAAAAACCCTGACGCTGCTAACTCCGGAACCCTCCCGCTGCGGTGGGACGCTGCCTTGCGCAGCCCCAGTCTCGGTGACTAACTCTGGGCCGTCCAGCAGGGCCGCGAGGAGACGGCGAGGCAACACCTCGACGTCCCCACGTGGGAGACCTAAGGCCTCGTCGGCGAAAGCTCTGCAGGACTTCTGAATAAAGTTGCTACCAACCAAAATTGGTAAACTTCTATTCATGATATGAGTGAACCTGCCAAATGGGCTCCGCCCCATTCTGATTCTTCTAGATATTTCGCTCTTGTGTCCCGAATTTCTGGCCACTAACTGCCCTAAGTGGACGTATTCCCTTACCGCTTCCAGCACCTCGCTAAGAATAGTGAACTGCTGTTTACTTCCGTGCCAGGTTCAGCTTCCAATGGCGGCCGGTCCGGAGCCCGAGACTCTGTTCTGGTAGGTTTGCCCTTCCACTATATTCTTATGTTGGTCCGTGTTAGCCGCGGTAATGTTTATCGACGGTGCCGAAGAGATTAACGACTATCCTGATACTGCCGTGGCGGCTTACTCATAAAAAACATCGAGGGGAAAAAGTGGCACCTGATATGACTGGCGTTAACACTTTTATCGTAGTATGGTCTTTTTAGTGCTCACCTGTATTGTGCAAGGTACGGTATCGTCTTGTGTTGGAGCATAGGTGCGTGAAAGCTTGCAAGAAAGGACTTCGTTTTTTTTTGTCTTCGTCTCGAACCAACTGCTCTTTATAACTTCAGCGTTATTTCCTGCTCTGTATCCTCTTGCTTTCCGGAGCCGCTCAGTAGCTAGCATGTCTTCGCGCTGATGGATGTTCAGCCATTTGCACCGACGGAATATCGTCATGTTTCTCATTGGCCAAATTTTCAGAATGTTGCCCGTCATCTGCTGCTGTGGCTTACGGTTCCTAGGATTACCAAGACCTGTCTACCTACTTTGGGAACTCTTAGACATGCATATCCAGCGTCCATATGGCGGACAGAATGGGCCTATTTGAATCTTAGACTGATATTTCTAAAGTGATGGTGCTAAATTTATTTTGTTCTGCTGTGGCCTGGCTGTAAAAATTACATTTGCCCCGGTGTGCTGCACATACGTAAATTTCTTCCACTTACGCTTCTTGTCTCTGCTTTTTTTGAAGTAACTCAGACCGACCTTTCCCGAGCCGCGTACATTGTAATTTGTTAACTTGTCTCATACAATCGATTATGTCAACATTGGAGAACTGAGATCAAGCCCATGCAAAAACACCTTTTTTCGAGTCTGCAGGTGCAAAACCATGACAACACAAGCGTAAACGCTCCGCCATCATTCTTCCACGCACCATGGTGATGCACCATGGTGGTCTATTCTGCATTTTTGTTATGGGCTTCACGGTGCAGAAATTTAACATGTAAATAAATTCTGTAGTTACCGGCATAAGGCACTTTGCGTGCGCGAGCCAGTCTCCTGTAAATTGCGACTGGTACGTCTTGCGATGGGTTCCGTACGTAGCGTTAGTTATCGTAGTGCCTCCGCCAAGTGCAACAGCCACAGCGTCGATCGGATACACTGGATCGCTGGAACAAAAATTTGGATTGCGATGCTCAGACAAATGGAGTATTTGCCAGAACGGTTTATGTACGTACATCGGCAACATACTGAAGTTCAAAGTATCATTTCCTTACTTCTCTTGATAGCCTGTTTCTCTCACTCTGCTGCTCCTTATTTGAAACAGAAAAAAATATTTTGTGTTGTGATAAACTTTGTTTTACGCGTCTTTTATGACAGAGTTCAATAATTAGTGTCGTGTAATGTTACTTCGGGTAGTCTGGTGGTTTTAAAAAGAAAGTGGAGGAAGGTCAGTTTGCGTTGTGACAGAAAAAGTCCCAGATATGTCACTTACCTCGTTCTTTTCGACCTTTTGGGAGGGTGCCAAGTTCTGCGTAACTCTAGTTTTCTGTGCAGCTCCAGTCTTTGAGCTAGGACTGTAGTTCAGCACTCTGTCCTTATCACGCAATGTGAAATGACACTATTGCTCTGAATCGGAGTGCCGGGCGCTGAATTTTCCGAAATACTGACAGCTTCTAAGCCTCATAATGGGGTCTGTCACTTAATTCCTTGGAGGAAGCGGTGACATTGGCGAGTACAAGTGTGACATGGAAGCATGGCAAAGTATTTAGGTTACCCTTTGTGGTAGGAGCCACTTTTTAACTCGTCGACCAAGCACTAATACTCTCGTCCCGAACGTAATGTTTCAAATACTTAAAGTAGCACCGCACATTACAAATGTTTGAATTCCGGCGTAATAAACGAGTTCAACTAGAAGTTTATTACAAGAAAAGAAAATATCATTTTGCTGATACAAATTTCCAGCAAACTTCAGGGTCCCGCTGGAGACCGCAGCATTTATACAACTTTGATTTCTGCATAGTCTGTCAGCGTCAAATAAAATCCTCTGCCGCATGGAGGACTTCAAAGTTAACCACCTCCTTTTTGAATTTTGATGAAAAAGATGGAATGCGGGCGACATTCTTATTGTCTCTGCGTTGCTCATTCCCAATCTTTCGCTTCTTAGTGCAAAGTGCTGGAGCTACACTTTTGCGAGACAAACTCAGATACTAGCACTTGTTCAGGAGACGCGCACGTACGACTGACAGCGGCCACGTCTATATAATGAGCATTGTTGGTTCCAAAAACTCGCGACATGTTTCAACTGGCCCTTGCTTTATGCAGCTCCTGCAAACAGCAGATGGCAGAACTGCAAAACGCAGGCTACCATGCTAAGAAATGGCTGTCAGTTCCGAAGTTGTGGGTCCTCCCTATATTGAGAAGAGGTTCCAGCAGTGGGAAATTCTGAATACCCATTACTGCGCCTTCGATTGTTTTTGATGAATAATAAGATAACTAAAATATTTGATAACAGGCGCGAGAACAGTTTATATTCGTATCTTGTCGTGTGTCACAAAATTCGGCGCACATTCGAAAAGCGCGGCGCGGAAGCAGTCTCCACAGCGTGCACAATAGACCAATCTGGAACACTGGAAAAAAGGAACCCTCGAGAGCCTGTAACTATGTGTGTGTTACTGCCCCCTCCACTTCGCTCGCCAGCGCGGAAGGAATCACGTCCGCACGCGCCGTTGATCATTCTAGATGCTTGCAGAAAAATTACTCATTGCTGACGTAGAGCACGTAGCGTGCTAAGTGACGCCATCTCCACTTCCATCGCATGTCGGCGGGAACGGGTCAGAAAGAAGAGAATAGAATTCTCTGGATACGTGTTTCCACGCCTGACCAAGAGGGACGTGCGCCCAGCTCGAGGTTAAGGAAATTGTGCACTTTATACTGTTTGTGTGTGCGCGCCTGCTTTGAATTGAAGAAACGAACAAACGCGGCGCGCGCCTACATATGAAGGACTTTGAACGCTGTCTATCAGCCCATGTCGCCTGGTTAAGCTTCGGGGAAGTGCGTCCAAATGGCTACCGGGTTCGACACCACTAGCCCAGTAATGGACCAGCGCGGCAGCACGCGCCAGCCTTCGGGACGACCTCGTCGGGTCCTGCCGTCGTCGGACTGTCTCAGTGCCTGGTGATCAAATTATGTGAGGTTTTGTCTCACCTGTACTAGTGCACTATAGGTGCATGAGCGCTCTTCTTTTGTAGACTCTCTCGTATTACTTTGCTTGTGCTGCATGGTATCGTAGAATCACTTGATATGTTTTATTATGAGTGATTAGAAATTAATCTGCTCTTTGGTGGGCAATGTTTTTTTGTTTGGGAACCCATGACTGCGACTCATTCTCTGGCTTGCCACCGGCGAAACCCAGGCGCCAAATAACCCCCGCCCTTTTCACGTGGTAGCTGGTTTCTGGTTGTGCTTGTCACGCTGAGTTGAGGACATCATCTTCGAGACTGATGCCCTCTACCCCCACACGCTCTTAGGGTGTCTGGGAGTACAAGATACAAGTGCTCAAAGGTTACATGGTGGATGACGAGATCTTCAATGATTAGTGCGTAAACTGAACAAAAGGTATAAAAAAATTAATACATGCCGGAGCAATTCCAACTTCCAAGGGCCGGTAATGGAATATCTGCAGGCCAGAAAAGAATATTCGCCACAAGGGAGGGGACTGGGAGGAGGTGTTAGATATGTCTTGTTCTCAGAGCGCAATTTCTGCCCAGAAAGGAAAAGAAAGGCCCAGTGCCAACAAAGCGGAGCATACTGGGTGTGGCCCTCTGATGACTCACGAGATAGTCACTGCTCGTGATCGCTAGCAAAGTCGGCAAGTCACCACATATAAAGGTAGAAAAGCTGATTAAGTATTTCCTCTGGTGTATCAACGTTACAATAGCATGTAGCCACAATCAGGGAGAAGTACCATGTAGTTTTTATGCTGTAATTGTTGTAAGGCCTGTACAGATCAACGTGCGCCCCTTGCACTCATGGCAGCTACAGACAGTAATGGAGCGGAAAGTTACAGCTCTGCCTCACCTTTACAATTTGCTGTCACGTGGCGACGGTTCTTGTGGGGTTTGCCTCTTTAGTAGGAACTCGTCGGCTATCAAAGCTGTTCAACTTATTGTACGCAGCCTCGTAAGCGTATTTACAGTGAGGCTGAATTGAAGATACTTTCAGATAATTTAGAAATCGTTGTAAGCATAACCGTCTAAACGCGTTATACAACAATGTCAAGAGAACGCAACAAAACGACTTTCAGATACCTTTTCCGCTGAGTGCCTCCCTTTTCTGATCGTTTTTTAGACTTTTTGCCTTCTGCGCCCCTGTAAGGATAAAAAAACGGATGAACTGTATGATTAGAAATTGAGTCGAGAAATGATGAAAAGTTGTGCGTCAAATACACAATAGCGCAATTACATCTTGATTCAAAAACAAATTTAAAATAAACACACTGACAAGCTCAATTGAACAGAAGCTCAATGTTAGGTGGTTGTCTAATGATTAGGGGCTTGCATGAGGTGAAGCAATAATATAAAAAAATACGTACGCCTAAACGTAAGGCCAGCCCCACCTTGCCTGTCGCCCGCAGCGGTTCAACTTCAAAGACTACGAAGAGCGAGGAAAATCACAAATAACAATTCACTGACCGCGGGGAAGACAATGCGAGCCGAGGTTGATGCGACAACGCGGTGGCAAGCAGCACCGTTCCAAATCCCGAGTCAACGTTAAATGTGGCGGACATACTGCAGCCCAGCGTTCATGCTGGAGTTAGAGAAGCCATCAACGGCACTGTGCTGCTCCAGACGCAATATGCAGCAGCTGCACCGATAATCGGTGCGGGAGAGACAGCCCGGTTAGTGCTTACGTGGGCCCCAATATCGTCAAGCTCTCTGACAGTAGACGCATAGATTTGACGTGTGCACAACCCGCTGAAGTCTACCGTTGAGCCAATCGACTGACCTCCTGCAACGAAATATCGAGGTTAGAAGGAACCGCAAAGGTCTGGTATAACTCCCTGCCACACGTCAACAAAACCTAGACGGAATAGGAAGAGCAGCTCAACCGCACCTTCCCAATGACAGCGAGGATACAACGGCTCCATTGTGAAATGGTGAAACAGCGTCGCAAGCAAGGTGAGCCCATTGAGTCGTACTACGACAAGCTATCGAAGGCGCGCCGGTTTAGCCTGACAGATGAGGATAGCATTGGGTATCTCATAACCAGCCCTAACGACGAGGATGCCATTATTAGAGCAGTCTGCGTGCACACGTACCACACTCTGCAGTACCTACTTCAGTGTCTCAAAAGTCCTTAAGAGCGAATCGGAAACATTGGTCCCAAAAATTTGCTGGCGGTTTAGCTCTGGTTAACGCTGGTCGAAAGCAAAAAGCTGCATCTCCCTGGTTACGTTTGTGGTCGAGCGACTGGCGGTCTCCACGGCAGGCGTCGCATTGATGACACCTAGCGTTCCGCTGAATGCATCAAAGTGCACCTGCGTTTTATGCAGAACCCACTTTCATGACCTGTGCATGTGATGCCGGCAGACGCTGTCCCGCTTGACCCAAAGGTCAAGGTCAGCCGCTGGTGTCGCTGCTGTAGCTGACGTCATGTGGAAAACCTGACTACTACCAGTGATGCTCAAGGTTTGACCTCTAGCTACTTTCAAGGTCAAACTTGCGGCCCCACTGACGGCTCGAAAAGCTGGTGTAATGAAGCTTTTCGCTTTAAGATTTCAAACAAAGCAGCCCCCAAAATGCACCTGCCAAATTCAACACCAAGGCATCAAGAAAGAAGCATCGGCGTCGACCTTGAAACATCAGCTGCTACAGCAAGGGCCCTTCTCGAAGGGCCAGTAGGAAGCCGTTCTCTGGCGAGAAAAGAGAGGTTCTCTGTATGGCCGCGCCTCCCTCAACTGCCCGGAATCGCCTCGGAGCACGGGATGTAACGCATCCAGGAGGCTGGGACACGAAAGAAACGAATGCAAAGAAAAGAGAGACAGCAGACCTTGCGTTGCTCAGACCATCATGGGATTTGATTTCCGGGTCGTGGAGACGGCAAATAAAAATTACTTCATGATGGTGAAAGCAAATGGCTGCCGCCTACGGGCTTACATCTATCTCGGTATCCAGCGCCGAACTGACGGGAAGAGGACGGGATCGAGTTGGAATCCCCTGCACTAAATTGACGAAGTCGTTCTCTATCGAGGGTCACAGATCAGGAAGTGTCAAACCGTACAGGGAGACGAGCTTCGCCATGACGGTCTATCAAGCGACAGCGTGTGTTTCCGATAAAGTGTCATACATCATACGAGAAAGATTTCCCAATGTTCGTTATTGCATTGAGTACATGCCAAGGGCGCAGCGGAACAGATGGACATAAAGCAGTGTCACACTTTTCGATAAGGTGGGGCCTAGATTTCATTGAGACAGAAGAATTTGAATATGAAGATGACTTCGACTGGAACGGTCGGTAAGAGAAGACGGCAGAATTTAAAGGCTGGCCTCCGTTTCCCTGCGCAAAGGTACCCTTCGGCATAGATTAAAAGAGGAAGAGATAATGAAAACACCCCGCCGGATAAAGAGGAAGCGGCCAACGCGGCTTTGAGGGGAGAATGACGGAGGCCTCGAGATTGGGCCACGACGCAAGGAAGCCACTTCTGTAGTTTTTTACATGGTTTTCAATACATGTTGCCAAGTTTAACCTAAAAGGCGGAGTTCCTAATTCCTTCGGTCGGTTGATACTACCCTGAACTGATACGATCCAGCTAACTTTAACTCATGGTACAAAATGGACTGCTAATTTATTAAGTTTTACGGCGAAAAAGCAACTAAGGTTAAGATGCGCCAAACACAAGGCTGATTCGTCACAATTTTAGTGTTCCAACGGTGGCCGCCTTTCCCTGCGGGCACTTCCGCACCTACATGCGAGGCAATTCACGAAGCTTCCCCAGAGAGTTTGCTAGATCATAGTAACGAAGTAATACGTATTGAAGGAATCTAGTTATATTGTACACCTTTCTTTTAATGTTGGGTGTATACTCTAAATTTGTCATTAAAAGTTAAACATGCGGCTAATGGCTAAGTGATATAGCTCCTGGGGAAGCTTCTGCAGCCAAATTATGTTATTTGCTGCGGTAAGCCATCCATTACAGCCAAAGTACGCGAAATTTGCGCCGGTATTCGGAGTACAGAACAAGTGTTTCATTAAAATAAATATTATATCTTGCAATTAAAAAATGCTTGTAAGCAGTGCAGTGAGCGTAGTGGGCTCTTGAGAGTTGGTACATATTTATAGTAAAAAAAAACTTCGACATAAAGAAAAGGAAGGAACGGAGGCGGAACAAGCGCTTGTGCCCTTTCGGTCCTTCCTCGCTTCCATCTTTCTCCAATTTTTTAAGCATGAATAAATATGCATATAGATCCGATGGTGGTATATTCAAATATTATATCCTAGGAAGAAATCAGTGCACTTACGATAAGTGTGAGAGTATAACCAGGAGAACGATCGCTCGAAAGATGCCCAACGAGTGCATAGCGGCAGTCGCTTAGCAACACTAAGAACTGTGGTCCTTCTAACTTGAATGTATACGTGTTCTTAACATCTCAACACTGATTTCCTCTCTTCTATTGCTCGTTTAGGATCTTGCAGCGCTGTTGTTCCAAAGTTGTTTTTTTTTCTTAATGCAGTCGTGATTTATTTATCTCCATGGCAGATTTTTGTCTCCTAAGGGCCATAAACAGGATATGCACAAGTGGTATCTAAGTATTCTTTTAAATCTCTACTAAACTCTTGAATCTTTCGAGCCGACAAAATGCTTTAAATTGGGGCCACTGAAATGCGGGAATAACATGTTTGCATGGTAAAGTTCCAGGAATGTGCCAGGTTTTTCTCGAAAAAAAAATATAATATGGCCCTGACTACCCTCGTACTGTACGCGCCTGTCAAGCCGAGCAAAGCACATAAAATTGATGGGTATATTACTTTTGTTCTCGGCCAACTTCTCGTGCTTTGGGACGAAAACCGCAGTGCCGTCAGCTCCTGCTGTTGTGCTGAGGGTGCTGCATTACCGTATACACAAGGCTAAGCGCTGCGCCTATGTATGGGTGGCTCCACGCAACCTGGAAGCTCATAAATTAAAAAAAAACAAATGCGCAAAGACCAACTGTATTTCACTTGACTGTAAAAATGAAGACATTTTGCATCTATAAGTCGAGTGTGTATGGCATTCGCCTAAATTTTCCAAGTTCTATCAAATGCTTTATACAGTAAGGACACCATTCTGTTGTATGTGATAAATTTCGTTTTTCATAACGCTGCTTTATTTATGTGGTGCATTTTCGGGCTAAAACTATACGGTGTAACATTTCCCCTCCTTTTATTCGTTTCATATCACAATTACATAAAGTATTAGGGCCTTTTTGGAAATATAGAACGACTAAATGAAGGATGGCGATCATAATTAGGGAAAGGCTAGCACCTCACATTTTGCTATTTAATGTTAACACGTGTTTGTTTCAATTTATTTCTATGCGTGAAGTTGGCCCACTGCAATTTCTATCAAAACTGTAGTGAATACCCCACCGAAAGTACTACGAAGAGAAGAAATTTACATTCAACACCAAGCTTTAGCCGTCACTAGAGGCCTTCGGCCTAGAGGGCCCTGCTTTTTTTTTAGTAACGCGTTTTCAAACTATCCTGTCACATATGCGCCGCCAGTCGAGATTTAAGACTTTACATGATGACAGCTCTCCGTCGGTATCAAGGAAGCTAAACAAAACTTTAGAGATCTGCCGCTGACATTTTTACGATCCCATGCGATTGAACGCTTTACATAAGGGACAGCCTGAAGTAGCTATGATGGGCCGAGTTGATGGATTAGTTACTTCCTTTGTATGCAATTCAGCGTCGATCTGGCTGAGACATCCAGTGTGCCCACAGGAACCCTGTTTTTGCGGTAGTGCTTGCACCTAGAAGAGAAGCATAAGGCTGACAGTTGATTCACTTTTGAAAAATGACTCGTATGCACAGCCGAGGAATAGCCAGCATATGGTACGGTTTATTTGGCCCCTCACTTTGTCTCATGGTAAAGGAGGAAAGATATAGCTCTGCCGCAGCCCCATAGCATTCGTACATGCACATTCCCTTGTAAGTACATCTACTCCTGCACGGAAGAACACGTCACATGTGCAGTAACAAATCTCGCGAAAATGTCTTCCCGGTTCTCTCAATGAAAACAATTAAGATAGCCATGTCCTTACAAATATACACGGCTAAGCATAGTGCATGATACATACATGGCCGCGAATGTGGAATGATAGCTGTGCTATGTTATGTTTGTGTTATGTTTGTTTCTATCTTATTTCCCGCTCCTGCCTAAGGCCTCAAATAAGGCTGGCAGTATCTTAGAAATAAATAAATAATAAATAAATAAACAGGTGACGATTACATCAAAATCAGATGAGCTTTAAGGTTAAGTCGAATATGAGATAAAAGTGCCGGTGGGCACTTATAGGGGCACTGAAAGACGCTGTAACAAAGTTGCGGTGTGCCTCTGATGTTAAAAGATGCTGCTTCGCGAATATCTTTCAGCAAGAAATTTTTTCATGTACTTTGTAGAAGCTGAGTTATCTTTAGTCAAAATTTTAAATTGCAGCGTCTTCGCGCCTTTCCGTCTCTCGTCATTTTTTGCACGCTGAAAAGTCGGGCGCTCCTCCGCTGGCGTCATCACCAGGGCGGAGATTCCTGACCCGCCGGAGCCACGCCGCTTATTGGCCGCGGCGATGGTAGCTTCCTGATGTGTGAAAAAACCTAAACAATAGCCATCCCTAAACTGGTATACGCAGCAGCGGTGCGACGGAGAAGGGTGCGAGCATGAAAAAGTCGCCGGAAAGGGCTCGCCCACATTCGCGTGTGGTTGTGGGTTCTCTGCTGCATGTAGAAATGTAATATTTGGCACAAGTGTCCGTGACAATACAATGCAGTGATTTAGCGAGTTGATGAGCTGTCCTCCGAATGTGTTTGAGAGCCCCTTTAGGTCGTTATGTGCTCTGAATGCGACAACATAGTTTGGTGTAAAGGCCTTAACGCATTTAACCTAAAGGCCTTTACCACAAACTTCTTTGATCTAAACGGTTTTACCCAGAAGGCAATTACGCTCAACGTCTTTGCCATAAGGCTCTCCACAATAAAGGCCTTTACCACAAAGACCGTTGGCTTAACTCTTTGAAACTAGGTGCCTTTACTTTGAAGGCATTTGCCTTGAAGACCTTCACTCTGAAAGCTGTTGACTTAGAGGCATTTATTATTGCCGGTGTCATTATTGACCCTCATAAATATTTAGTGAGGTCCTTCATTATTCGAAAGCTACTACTATCACTATCCCTACAATACCTACCACTAACTATTAATGTTTCATTTAACGGCTGCTTTATTGCGTACGATTATCCATTAATATCTTGGTCTACTGGTGATGGCATGCGAGGCCATGGTGACGTCGTGAGGCTTAGGTACCACTTTTTTGTCAACGTCGCAAGGTTTCGTTGCTGAAGAACCATATAATGTTTTTGCATTAAATTACAACGAACAGGAAAGATGGCGAGGGGCCATATTCTATAAGCTGTCCATTTTCCGTTGTTCATTTCGCGTTCATTGGTTCTCGATCATTGGTCAGTCGGATATACCTGCGGCTGACGAGCGTGCGTACTATGAGCAGTGCATGGAAAAGCTCTCCCCAGTGCCTCTAACAATGGACAGTGTTATAGGTCCCTTAGCCTGCTCTAGGCAACAGATGTATGCAATCAACTTTTGGTTTGCGTATTTAAAGGAAATTGGACATCTCGACAAGCTCTAATTTCATCTAGCATGTTGCTCTCATGCATTTTTTCTCGCAGAACTTTGTTAGGCCATTTAACACTGCACTTTATCATTTATATGCTACGTCATTTCTCGCTGATGCCCTTAGTAGGCATTTAGTGGCCACATTTTATGTTCGCTGCCTTTTATTTTTCTTTCTCTAATTTAACCTTTCTCGCTCTCCTTCCTTCCATCTTTACCTCCCAAATTCCCTTTCCCACGCAGAGGAGCAAGACAGCGATTTTTGAAAGTGGGCTAAATCCTATGCTTTTTCATTAAAGGGATTCTCTCTCTCTAACAATATTCTGTGCAGATAGACCTGGCCATTGGGTTGTTGGCGACCGGTCATAACCTTTTTGTTGCCAGTGGCTGCGATATGTAGCCAATGGTTACGTGCATCGCAAACGTCTGTCAACAGCAGGCGACCGGGCCTGGCCACTAGCTCTCGGTGGCTGCGATATGCAGACTGTGGTGAGTTCTGGTCGCCAACCGCGCAGTGGCCGGTTAGGTTCCTACAGACACCTGAAAGCGCCACAGCTCTACGAGCGACGATCCATGTACCATACACTCTGGGTTGAATATTGTGCAGATGTTCCTTAATGAAATTTATGCTTCTGCAACCTCTATGTGCCTCTCTAAATGTTCGATTGAGAGAAGGCCGCCCATAGTAATTTAAGCAGAACGTTCGGTTGGGCGAGTTGCTACAGATGCATTCTTACCAAACATTCCCCTGTCCTTCTTGTTTTTTTACGTCGTAGCTCGCGCTGTTTTACAAGAATCCATGGTAATATGCCAAATCTACCTCCTTTACTGGCTGTAACATTTACCTCTCAAATTTTCGGTATTAATTCTAGCTCTAATGAAAGCAGCTGAACCCAACACAAACCAACAAGAGTCCAAGTAGACTAACGCTCTATTTCGCTGTGCCGGCAAACTTAAACGATGTTGGCTAGCATTCAATAAAAATAAATGCACAGTTTCGTAAAATACAATTTACATCGCCATTCTCCATGGCAACATGCACATTTTTTTTTTGTCATTGACAGCGGCCCGCCTAAAAATGATGAGCAGGGAGGTCATGCCTTGTGTTTCGGACTCATAAAATTTGCTACTATGCTGTGTCAAATCAGGCTGAACGCCATGAACACACTGAGTCAAGCTAGTTGAGCACGCATAGGCGATTATACCACGCCAAGAGCAAAGCTTTTGCTGCACAAGCTCAGTGTAGAGTTATTTCTCTTGCGCTGTCAGTGCAATCGATGACGGCCGAATTTGTGTATATCAAACAGTTCTACTGCCTGACTCATACGGCAGGATGCCACTGCATCACTGAGTTGATAGACAAGGTGCCTCTTTCAGGGTAAACACAGCGAAACTCTCGTTACACTAGTGTAGGCGCTGGATCCCGGCCGTGGCGGTCGCATTCGATGGAGGCGAAACGCAGAAGGCGCCCCTGTACTGTGCGATTTCAGTGCACGTTCAAGAACCACAGGTGGTCAAAATTAACCGGAGCCCTCCATTGCGGCATCTCTAATAGCCTCATTCGCTTTGGGACGTTATACTGCATAAAACCATTAAACGAACTAGTGCAAACTCAGCGGTATTTTCTAAATTTGGACTGGCTGGCTTGCACGGAAGCTCCACTTTTCGCTGTCTTTTTTCCAGCACGGCGGAGCCTCAGATTAGGCGCACGCAGTGTGAGCAATGAGCCTCATTAAAACACGATTGAGAATGATCCTTGGGACATTGATGGCGATAACGCACAGAAATATTACGAGGAGCGACGGCAACCGCACCCTATAAACAAGACTCGTAGAAGAAATTAATATCAAACATCACGTTAGCCGAAATTATGCTGAATTGGAATGAAATTGCAGATCAATGCATATAGCGACGGGATTTGCCACTCGGCCCCATTAATGATTTGGCTCACTGTTCGAAAGGCCGCTTCGACTGGGAGACGAGTGGTCGTCGGTGCGAGTTGATTGTCGCCGCGCCTGCTTTTCAGTTTGCTTCGCTGTGGAGAGAGTTGCGCAAATCAATCAATACCTTCATATATCTATGAGGCTATGTTATTTTATGCTTGCTAGCACCGCGCGAACTGTGTCGCGCGAGTAAAACTATACACAAGTGAAACGCAATTTCTTTTCGGTGATTTTTTAAGATTTTCATGCTCAAATTGAGAGGGAACAACTCTTACACGTGCGGTGCCCTTTTTGACTGCATACGGTACCTTTCTTACATATAAAATATACCGATTAGCCTCCACTGCTACGATTCCGCTCCAGGTCTGCGCTTATAATATGATGTATTGTCAACCACTTGCACACATCTGCGGAACAAAAGCCCGAGTGGGTGCCTGGGCGCCGCGTGCAGTGCCGTATATAAGGTTGCTTCTGTGTCTATTTTCTCTTCAATCGGCGAGCTGAGGGCAACAATGTTTCTCTCTTAGTCAACCGGATTCAGCTGAATAGTCTGGGAGCCTTGCACACTATAAAACCAGACTCACTGTATCAACACTCACGGCCAGACCGCGGCAGCCTCACTTCTTTTACATTTACTGCGACTCTCAACGAGCTACCCGAACTTGTTCTGACCAATTTCCAAAGGGCGCACTGCCTACAGAATGTTACGGTGGCCTCCTTATTCATACTGACGTTAACACAATGTTAACACTTCACCGGCGATTACAGCGGATAACAAGAATCCTCATCGGTTCGAACAAACAGTGCGCTACTTTCTAGCTCCGTCACTGATTCGCTGTAATCTAAATGAATACCTGCCTCTCGCAACATTTAAGTGCCTATTTCACGTTTGGCAATGGGCCGTCAACGCTTCAGTAGATGCTTGATATCTACTCGATCTGCCCCCGTGCGCCGCTGCACACGAGCTGCGGCGGCGCCACTCAGTAGACTGGCGTCTGGCTGCATTTTCTCGTTTGCCAGGCTCATGAATGTGAGCCTCCTTTTTAAATACGACGCTGCTCGACTTTGCATTTTATCACTTTCCTTGAAGGCCCTTTCTTCTATCATGTACAACTTTCGCGCATTTGCCAAGGAGTCTAGACATGCAACTGGCACGCAGCTTAACTCTCTACGGCTCTCGGCCCTCACTCCTTCGCTTGATTCTTCTAAACAGACAACTTTGGAGGGATGCTTTTAGAACTCCCAGGTACAGTTCAGTGAGGGAGCCTAAATATGCACCTTAAATAAAGCGTTGTCAAAAGGGCTCCTGTTTCGTGCGCTTTCAAACTTTCGATCTATTATCTTTTTCTTCTGATATCGGTGATTCGACATACAGCAAAGACTTCATTGGCAGTGGAATGGAGGAAATAATTATAGCGAAGTGAGTAGCACACTTCGTAGAAAAATAACGCACCGAAATAGAGCACTGGGCCACATTTTATAAGGGTTCAATATTGTCACGTAGTGGTGACGGCAGTCGAAGCAGCGATGAAGACGGACGAAAGGGTCTTCTAAAAGAACTGTTTATTGTGCTGACTTGCACCCAAAATGGACTGAATCACTCGGCGACGGCGAAGCGACAAGCGTGCTCGGCGGTCGTCGAACAGAATGCCCGCCGCTGTCGGCCGTGCTCAATTTAAAGCTGATAGCGAACATTCGAGATAAAGGGCGCAAAGTTACTAGAACATTCCGGAACAACGTAGAATCAGCTTTGCCTGGCTGCGATCAATCGAGATAAATCTAGTCGCGTCTTGCGTCGCAAACAAAGCGATAAGGTGGTGTCGCCGCAGATTTGAAAAACGAACAAACACTGCAAATATTGGCGGCATTACTCCCCTCTCAAAGAAGCATCCACCCGATGCATTAAAACAAATAATGCGACTAGTAAGAGAAAAAAACGGATCTTGCGAAAATAGAGCATGGAAATGCAGCGGCCTTTAGCGCGCATAATACGGCTTCAGACGGACTACATGGACAACTTCTGGTCGTACGCGGCGTCGCTGGGATGCAGTCATTGCGTCAGGGATGACTTCATAATCCAGTTCACCCAGCCGACGAAGAACCTTCTACGGGCCGAAATAGCGGCGCAAAAGCTTTTCACTCAATCCACGGCGGCGAATGGGCGTCCACACCCAGACTTGGTCTCCTGGCTTGTATTCCGCGTTGCGTCTTCATAGGTTGTAGCGTCTGGCGTCGGACCGCTGATGATCTTTGATCCGTAATCGGGCAAGCCTTCGAGCTTCTTCTGCGCGGTGAAGGTAGGCGGCAACGTCGACGTTCTCTTCTTCTGTAACGTTGGGCAGCATGGCGTCTAGCGTGGTCGTGGCATCCCTGCCATGGACGAGCCTAAAAGGCGTCATCTGGGTGGTCTCCTGCACTGCGGTGTTGTAGGCGAAGACGACGTAAGGCAGGATGACATCCCAGGTTTTATGTTCGGCATCGACATACATAGCGAGCATATCGGCGATGGTTTTGTTCAGGCGCTCGGTCAGTCCGTTCGTCTGCGGATGGTATGCAGTTGCCCTCCGGTGGCTGGTTTAGCTGTAGCGCAGGATGGCTTGCGTGAGTTCCGCCGTAAATGCTGTTCCTCTGTCCGTGATGAGCACATCGGGGGCGCCGTGTCGAAGAAGAATGCACTCCACGAAAAATTTGGCCACTTCTGCTGCTGTTCCGTTCGTTAGGGCTTTCGCCTCGGCGTAGCGGGTCAGGTAGTCGGTCGCTATGATGATCCACTTATTTCCAGATGTTGACGTTGGAAAAGGGCCAAGCAAGTCCATGCCAATCTGCTGAAAGGGTCTTGCGGGAGGTTCAATGGGGTGCAGAAATCCTGCTGGTCGTGTGGGAGGAGTCTTTCGTCGCTGACAATCTCGGCATGTTTTCACATAGTGTGCGACATCGGCAGACAGTCGGGGCCAGTAATACTTGTCTTGAATGCGGCGTAGGGTGCGAGTAAACCCGAGATGTCCTGCTGTCGGCTCGTCGTGTGAAGCCTGTAGAACTTCTTCGCGGAGACAAGTAGGTACAACAAGGAGGTAGGCTGTTTTGTTCGCTGTAAAGTTCTTCTTCACAAGGACCTCATTCTGCACACAGAAAGAAGACAGTCCTCGCTTGAATGAAGCGGGGGGTGAAGAAACCTTGCCTTCCAGGTACTCGATGAGGCCTTTTAGGTTGGGGTCCGAGCGTTGCTGCTGAGCAAAAGAGCTTGCGCTGATGGGTCCCAGGAAGGCGTCCTCATCGTCGTCCTGCGGCGGTGCATCTACAGGGGCTCGTGAGAGGCAATCGGCGTCAGTGTGCTTGCGTCCGGACTTGTAAATGACGGTGACGTCAAACTCCTGGAGACGCAGACTCCATCGAGCGAGTCCGCCAAAGGGATCCTTCAAATTGGCAAGCCAGCAGAGCGCGTGGTGGTCGCTGACCACCTTGAACGGCCGTCCGTAGAGGTAGGGGCGGAATTTCGACGTAGCCCAGATGATGGCAAGGCACTCCTTCTCAGTGGTCGAATAGTTAGCCTCGGCCTTGGAAAGGGAACGGCTAGCGTATGCGATGACCTTCTCCAGCCCGTCACTTTTTTGAACGAGAACGGCGCCTAGTCCCACGCTGCTTGCGTCGGTATGAACTTCAGTATCGGCGTTTTCATCAAAATGCGCAAGGATCGGTGGGGACTGTAAACGACGCTGAATTTCCTTGAAGGCTTCTGCTTGCGGCGCTTCCCATTTAAACGGCACGTCTGCATTCGTCAGTTGGGTCAGGGGCTCGGCGATGCGCGAAAAGTTTTTCACAAATCGTCGGTAATATGCGCATAGTCCGAGAAATCTGCGCACTGCTTTATTATCGGCCGGCGGTTGAAACTGTTCAATAGCAGCTGTTTTCTGCGGGTCTGGGCGTACTCCTTCCTTGCTAACAATGTGGTCTAGAAACAGCAGCTCTTCGTAGCCAAAGTGGCATTTCTCTGCTTTCAAGGTTAGGCCAGACGACTTGATTGCGTCTAGTACTGTTCGAAGTCTTTTGAGGTGCTCTTCAAAGTTCGAGGCGAAGACAACGACGTCATCTAAATATACCAGACAAATCTGCCACTTCAGGCCTGCCAGCACTGTATCCATTACTCGCTGAAACGTCGCTGGTGCGGAACAGAGACCAAATGGCATCACCTTGAACTCAAACAGCCCATCCGGAGTTATGAATGCCGTCTTCTCGCGATCTCTTTCGTCGACCTCAATTTGCCAGTAGCCGCTCTTGAGGTCCATCGATGAGAAATATTTGGCGTTGCAGAGGCGGTCCAGTGTGTCGTCGATGCGGGGGAGGGGGTAGACGTCCTTCTTTGTTATGTTGTTCAAGCGGCGGTAATCCACGCAGAATCGAAGTGCGCCGTCTTTCTTTCTCACTAGAACAACCGGTGCCGCCCATGGGCTGTTTGAAGGCTGGATGACGTCGTCGCGAAGCATTTCTTCAACTTGGTCCCGGATGGCTTGTCGTTCTCGCGGAGACACACGGTAGGGGCTTTGACGGAGAGGTCGGACGTGTTGATCCGTTATAATGCGATGCTTGGCAATTGGCGTCTGTCGCACCTTCGGCGATGTCGAAAAGCACTCACTGTAGTTTTGAAGCAGATTGCGGATCTGGTCTTGTCTGTTCCGTTGCAGGGCTGGGTTGATGTCGAAAGTGAGCGAGTTCTCTTGGTCAGGCGGATCTTCTGCGGAGGGGTCGGAGAAGGCGAAGGAATCTCGTACGTCAGATATTTCGTCGTAGAAAGCAATCGTCGTTCCTCTGTTAATATGCCGGTATTCTTCGCTGAAGTTAGTCAGCAGTACTTCGGCCTGGCCATTGCGGAAATGTGCGATGCCTCTTGCGATGCTGATTCCTCGGTCTAGTAGCAACTGCATGTTCCCCTCGATGATGGCTTCAGTGTTTATGGCTTTCGTGGCGCCTACGGTCACGATAACGCTTGAACGGGGTGGGACGCTCACTTCTTCCTCTAGGACACTTAGGGCAACGTGATTTTCCCGAGTTTTCATCGAAGCGATGGCTTCGTCCGTCGAAAGCGTGATCAGCTTGGATCGCAGGTCGATGATCGCCTGATGCTCATTAAGGAAATCCATACCCAAGATCACTTCGCGGGAGCATTGCGGTAGCACAACAAAGGTCGCAGTATAGGTATGTCCTTTGACAGTCACTCGCGCTGTGCATCGTCCTGATGGCGTAATGAGGTGGCCCCCAGCGGTGCGAAGTTGTGGGCCGTCCCAAGCCGTTGTGACTTTTCTGAGCTGCACAGCGAATGTTCCATTCATCACCGAGTAATCGGCTCCTGTGTCGACTAGAGCGGTAACTTTCCGGCCGTCGATAGTCACCTCTAGGTCGGAGGTCCTGGCTCTTGCATTGCATGTCGCTCTCGGCGTCGGGTCACGGCTTCGTCGCGTATGCGAGTCACGGGTTGGGCGTGTGGTCGAAGCTCCTCTGGGTGGCGGCGTCGATTTCAAGGTAGCTTGCGTCGTGGTCGAGGTTCTCATTGTGTGCGGCATCGGTGCAGCGAGTGTCGGTTCTTCATGCGGCGTCGCGGGTGCAGCGTCTTCATGGGGCGTGGTCGGTGGAGGATCTTCGGCGTTTAGCTCGTGAGCAACCTCACCTCCAGAGGTTGCTGCCTTTAGTTTCCCCTACGGGGGCTGGGCGACCTTCCTCGTACCGCGGCTGCGTAGCTGCGGCGTGGCGTCGCAAAGGGCGAGGTTGACGGCGATGGTGAGCGCGAAAAGCGGTTTCGTCGTGTACTCTTCTCGACGCAGGTACTCGTCGATTTCGTGCGGACGTTGTCCGAAGCGTGGCCGTGGGGCGTTAACGGCAAATCCTCGAAGACCGATACGTCGGTACGGGCAGTGACGAAGAATATGGCCGGCCTCACCGCCATGGAAGCACAACGGCCGGTTGTCGGAAGTCCTCCAGGCGTCGCATTTCCTGGGGCTCTAGCGTCGGTCATAGGCTGGGCGGGCGGGGGCTGGGAGGCGGCGTTGTGGAACGATTGGCTCATCTCGGGGAGGACGTGGGGGTTGTCGCTGGGGCTGAGCAGTACTTACTGCAGTGGCGTAGGTCATGGCCTGGGGTTCTGTGGCCGTCGGGGTGCCAAGTGCCTGTTGCACTTCTTCCCGTACCACATCCATCAGAGTCGCTGCTTGTGGCTGTGGGGAAGATGGCAGTAATCGGCGTAGCTCCTCTCGGACGATTTCGCGGATAACTTCCCGCAAGCTGTCGCTGGTGGTGGCCGGCGTGTCCGGACGGATTGCACAGGCAGAGGAAGGGCGATTGTACTGCCGAGCTCGAACGTCGAGGGTATTCTCAATCGTGCGTGCTTCTTGCATAAACTCCTCGACTGGTTTTGGCGGCTGGCGGACGAGGCTTGCAAAGAGTTGTTCTTTTACGCCGCGCATTAAAAACTGAACTTTCTTTTCCTCGGTCATCCCGGGATCGGCGCGGCGAAATAGGCGCTTCATCTCCTCGACGTAACTGCGGACGGGCTCATTCGGAAGCTGGATCCTGGACTCGAGGAGTCGTTCTGCTCTTTCTTTCCCCACGACACTGGTGAATACCTTCAATAGTTCTCTCTTGAATAGCTCCCGTGTCGTAAGGGACGACTTGTAGTTTTCGTACCACGTGCGTGCGGAGCCATCCAATGAGAAAAAAACGTGTCCAATCTTTGCCGCATCATCCCACTTGTTGAATGACGCCACGCGCTCAAATTGGTCCAACCATTCTTCAGGGTCTTCGCCTAGGGATCCATTGAAAGTTGGCGGCACCCGCGGCTGCTGCAGTATGATCGGTGTCGACATCTTCGGTGAGGTTGCGGTGCTCGTAGCCGCGTCTTTTCGCTGTCTGGTGCGGTCCGGCAGTTTCCCGAACTCAGGCTCCTCTCCCTGGAGACGTCGGCTGGCTCGCTGAGCTGCTGGCTTGTCCTCGGGTGCGAAGCGCTCAGGGCTGGCTTCACGACTTGAAGGGGGCGTCCGGAACATGGAAGGCTACCCCGCACCTCCACCAGATGTCACGTAGTGGTGACGGCAGTCGAAGCAGCGATGAAGACGGACGAAAGGGTCTTCTAAAAGAACTGTTTATTGGGCTGACTTGCACCCAAAATGGACTGAATCACTCGGTGGCGGCGAAGCGACAAGCGTGCTCGGCGGTCGTCGAACAGAATGCCCGCCGCTGTCGGCCGTGCTCAATTTAAAGCTGATAGCGAACATTCGAGATAAAGGGCGCAAAGTTACTAGAACATTCCGGAACAACGTAGAATCAGCTTTGCCTGGCTGCGATCAATCAAGATAAATCTAGTCGCGTCTTGCGTCGCAAACAAAGCGATAAGGTGGTGTCGCGGCAGATTTGAAAAACGAACAAACACTGCAAATATTGGCGGCAATATCCTATTTTCGTTCAAAATTTATTCGGTTCTCTTGCATTGGTGACGGTTGTTCGGTGACGTAGCAGCAGATTTCAAACATGTGTGGGAAGCGAGCTTATCATTGGGTCATTGTCGACCGAACCTCGCCACTGGCTGTATATCGCACCCAATGCTCAGCCTATGCGTGCAGCGAGTGCTGAATTGGATGGATGCAGCTTTTGTCTGATGCTGCCGTCACACTGATGCCAAGCCAAATCTGAGGGAGAATGGTTAGTGGGCCCTTAAATAAGTACAGTAGGGCTCTGGGAAAACAAAAAAGAGCACAAAAAAAAACAACTGTCGACCTGCATGCATACCACGTCAGGTACACTGAACGATGAACTGTGAATGACCTGTGAAGAAGTGTGAAGGACCCCAGTTCATAGAACTATGGAATGTGAAGAAGAGCATATGTAAATAAACGTTTCCACAGAAATCCATAATTTCTCCAGCATGAGGTTGAACTCAGACGCAAGCATTTTTTAATACCTTAAATGGTCATGACACGCATAATGAGTAGGCCTATGTACAAAGTGATGAATAAAGAGTTGGATAAGTTAGTATTTGTCGGTGCGTTTTGCATCTTGCGCACGATATATTTCCACCCACAGCGAACTTTCATTTGGCGTAAAGCAGGTCTACCAGCACTGTCGTTTTATTTAGTAATTTAAGATTGCAAGAATTATAAGAATTCCAAGAACCGTGTTTAATTTTCCAAGCGCCGCTTTCAGCATAATACGCAGACTTGAGGCTCGGTAAACAAAAAAGCTAATTTACTCAGTCATACAATAATACGAGGTTGAAACCTTTACAAACGAAAAGTTAAATTGTAAAAGCACCACATTAAATACATCTAATTAAAGCAGCTGTGCAGTCCTCATCGACCAATGCAGTTTCAACACTGACCTCAATTACCCATGCAAAAATACCAAATATAACGTAGCAGATCCTAGCTTTTTTGGTGACCCAATAGACAGGAGCTTCGTATAAAATAATTAATGTTTGAGGATGACCGCGGTTTTAAGAAAAAAATATGACAAGACTTTTAACTGTCACAGGACTCTCGGCCGCACCTTATTGCGATTAATAATTATAAACGTCACAATTACATAGATGATGTCCAACTAGTGTGACCGGCCACACATGACGGTATCATCAGTACAATCTAAACATTTTCGTTGATGAGACCCTCTGCAATATTTCGCATTGCTACGATCAAGATAAAAACAGCTGGAGCTAATGTACAGACTTCTCAAGCCCTTGCTTGTGTAAAGTTTGCGCAACACTTGTGTAGAGCGCTTCAGGGGCACTTGGCCCTACAAAAGAAGCGACATTTCCCAGCAGCTGCTAGGCCAACAGGCGAAGCTTGTGAGTAAGTTTTGGCATAAAGTCAGTTGGGTACAAACAATTTACCAGAAAATCCGGGATTGCTGTTTAAGAATAGGTTTTTTTGTCGGGCATAAACTGCAGTTTGCTAATTATAACTTCTAAGCATTCAATTTTAAAATTTAATTAATGTCTTCTTGTTATTATGCTAATGATTAAGTTACCTCACCAGCATTCTGACGTTTCCAATTTCCCCATCATGGTCGCGATGGAATGACCACTTTTCCTTATAGAGGCTATATTCAAAAATTATTTAATATCTTTCCACTAATCCTAGAGATGCTCTGAATATAGGATTCCATACTATCCATAAAAGGCCATATGACTCCCTGCAGTATGCGTTTAAAGATTTTATCTGGCACATATAGTGTCTTTAAATGGTAGCTAGTTGCTCCTATTCCTGTGCTTATTCTCGCCTAGTTCCTATGGTGACATGTTTCGGTGTTTTTAAGGCGAGGTCATTGCTCTGATGAGGCGATGGACCTTTACTAGCTGTTCGTCCCAATGCCTACACAGCAGCGAAATTCACGTCGGCCAGAACCTCCACTTGTGCCCAGTGTTTGGAGCGTCAAGATTGTGCATACAAGATGTAACTTTCTCACCCTACAGGGACTTGCAGTTATGAGTGTATTCGAATTCTGCGCTCCGTCAGTAGTTTAAGAACGAAATTTGAGGCATTTTTGTCTAGCGTTGGTGCTTCGTAGAGGCTTTCGTCACCATCGGTGTTATTGTGTAGAAGCCAAGGAGGTTCGTAGCGTGCTTACCAACGCTGTATGAATGTATTTTAGTGTCTTCCTGAGTACCTACTTCACAGTAAGGATAAAAGAGTGGCTCCGTCTTTTATTTATTGTGAAGCGGACTTGAGCTGTTCGATTAGCTACCTGAGCAGCTGTTAGGCGACGCAAAAACTCAACAGCCAAAAAGAAAACAACAAAAGACTTCTTGCGACTCTTCATGGCGGTTCCCTAATCGGCATGTTCCCGAAAGATTTGGAATAATGCGGGTTTAAATTCCGCACTCTCGTCGTCTCAAGTCTGGGCGGTGCCCCAGGAAAAAGAACAGTCGCGAACACAAATTGATGACGCTCGTGATTTCAAATGGTAGCTGCACTCGCATACCTCTGCTATGAAAAAGGTTGTTTACTTCAGAAAGGTGAATAGAAATGCCATCCATGACGTCCGTTGACAATGGCTCTGTGCGAACTTAAAAATAGCGATATTTTGTTTTTCAATAGGGCTTTTAGGAAAGCCACGCCGCACTTTCAACACGCCTTGTTTTAATTCTTTGTAAAAATTGGTCGAAACAGCTCCACAAGTTTCAGTGTAAACAGTACGCCCGTCGCCTTCTAATTGATATCAGCGGAAAAAAATTATCTGTATTCTGTGAAACACAAAGCCGAAAATATTTCTACTCTATTCAGTTCTGAAAAATTGGCATGTGCCTAATTTTTTAGATTATACTTTATTTGTAAATACCGATTTCGGCCTGACTTACCAGGAAAAGTGATTGTATAGAAGAGAAAATTCTGTGTTCTGCCGAAAGTGAGGTGCAATGTCGTATTTCGCTTAGCTCCGAGTTGACGGCCTGTAATTTTTGCATACAAATTGTGTCTAGTTACTCTTTCACAAACTAAATAATTAAGTTTGACTTTTGCTATTCTTGTTTACTTGAATAAACTTGCAACTTGTTCCAAATGCAGTGGCGAAGTGTTGCCTATGCGAACGTGACCAGGCGTGGTAACAGCGGTAAGCAAGGATGATTTCGTCCTGCATACTGTCGTCCTGCATGGCCTTTCTTTGTTTAGGCGTTGCACACGACATTGAAGGTGACCAGCGCGCACCATTTTGTACATTCGGCGTCAAACATTTGCGTGGCACACGTGATTCCTAAAAAACGCTATTTTCGTGTTGCCGGTTCAGACAGCGTGTAAGCGAGTAAGGCTAATGCACAGGCTGGAGGCTATCGTTTGAGGTTGTATCTGATGGCTTTTACAAAATTCGTTTTTCTTATCTTAGGTGTCCCGTGAAGTTTTGGCACTGTGTGTACATATCTTATCAACGTAGTCGTCTTCTTTTCCAATTTTACGAGATGTACGAAGCCAGCACCGGCCAGATGACTCGCTTTCTAAGCACAGAGAGAAAATTACACAACCTGTGCGTGAGAAGTTTGGTTTATGGGGGTCTAACGTCCCAAAGCGACTCAGGCTATGAGAGACGCCGTAGTGAAGGGCTCCGGAAATTTCGACCACCTGGGGTTCTTTTACGTGCACTGACATCGCACAGCACACGGGCCTCTAGAATTTCGCCTCCATCGAAATTCGACCGCCGCGGCCGGGATCGAACCCGAGTCTTTCGGGCCGGCAGCCGAGCGCCATAAGCACTCAGCCACCGCGGCGGCTCGTGTGCGTGAGAAGTAAAAAAATGAAAAATAGACCATGCCTGCCTAGCTTTTCCTAACAAGGGATGAGAGATTTGAATTGGTGATTAAAACATTAGTAGCACATTGCCTGTTAAAAAAGGTAAATTGGGTATTAGGCCTATTATATAGTACGTTTTTCTCTTTCTGCGTATTGTCTTCAAGGCATACTGAGCCTGTCGGGAAATGACACATCATGCTGTTGGCTTGATTTCCAGCTTGGAGGGGGCATCCGGTACATGAAAAGCGTATTCAGTGTCCTCCACCAGATGTCACGAGAGGCTATCTAAGAAGGGAAATAGCCTTGAGGGTAAGTCAAGGACGAATCCGGAAGAATTAGGCACCGCAGTGATCAGCAAGAACGGCCGCGGAGCAAACACGAGCAGCGCACTTCTTTCTCGGAAATCTTCGTTTTAGCGCTGGAGGCAATATTATTGATAATTGCCTAATCTTGAGATCCGGAGCGAAATCTTACTGGTAGCCTGTACTGCTATAGGAAGCCAAAGAGATGCATTTTGACGACAACTATATGGCAGCTGTGGAATTAGAGAAAATATTATGAACATATCAATGAGAATGGTGTAAGCTTCCGATGCAGAGCAAAATCTTGCGTTGAAAGGTTGTTCAGCGCTCACACCAAGTAGTCAAGACTGCCATAGAAAAGGGGTAGGGTGCGTTTGTGACAACAAATACCTGCAAACTACAAGCGTACCTAGAATGGCTGTGGTGATATACTGGTTGTTATGGTTAATCTTGCGATATGCTTGAACGTAGTGTTCGCTAACTATTTTTCGTTAAAATTTTGCTTGTGCAGGAATCTTGTGCATGTAGACAAAAGTAAAGCGACAAGGAACTTTGAGTTTAAACACACGTAGCGTCTTTGCCAAAAGTAACCAGGGTGCAAGGATTGTTTCTCGGTCGTATAGCGAAGCAGTTATGCCCGAGCCTGAGCTCTAAACCTCTGTAGGGCAAGAACCCTTGTCATCACCTTTAAGAACCTAACATCTTTAGACAAACCGTACGGGCTCTAATATGCGGCAGAGAACCAAACCATGCCTCCTGGTTACTTTCGGTAAACACGATGACTATGAAAAAAAAATGGCGGTGGTTTAGCTCTGATTAAACCTGGAGTGACGCGATAGCAACAGCTGGCCGAGTGGAATTTCCTCAGTTGAATTACAAAGTCAGTCTTCCTCCGCTCCGTCACTCTGAGCGTTCCTTCTTCATCTTCGTCCCACATGACACGGCGCATGCGCACAGCTGTTGCAGCTCAGTTTCATTGGCGCGCCGCGCCGCCGCCAGCAGCAGCTGCTCCGCACCTCGTGACCAGCCACGGCGCCGCACCGCAGGCAGCTGCTCCGCACCACGTGGCCAAACACGTGACAGCGTGGCGGCGCAGCCACAGGGTACGCTACCGTAACGTAGCTATCGCTACAATATAGTTCTAATTTTGGTACAATCAGTACCTTAAAAAATGCGCCGTGTTGAACTTAACAGAAAAACAAAAAAATAAAATTGTGAGAATAGAGAACACAAGGAATAATTGTTACAGCGATATATTACTGTATGTTTGTGGACAGTAGCGATTCGTCAACAAGCTAGGTACAAATCTTGCGATCAAGTTTGTTCACTCGCCTATGCTGTGTTGAAAAAGGCGCATGAAAACCCATTGTTTATGCAGGAAAAGTTAGCAAGTTTTTGGCGAATATATTTGAAACGATTCGTATTAATGAAGCCGAAGGGATCTATTCGAAGGAAAATGAGCAGTAAAACAAGCAAATTGCTGAGTTCCAATATCAGCGCGGTGGGACGATCTTCACTTCAGAGATATTTGAATACGGAGCCGAAAATATTGTTATTGAAGTCTATGGTCACATCTCGCTTTGCGAGTAAAGTGATCAGGCTGCGTGCCGCGGGCGATGAAAAGTGACCAGAATACCACAACATTTGGCTTGACTGGTGCAGTTAGCTCCATCTTCTGGATCATGCCGCAGCCCGAACTTTCATTTTTGAAGCCAGATTGATGGCAATTACTTCGTAACGTAATACTTAGACGCACCGCCGCTCTTTCCGAGAGGTTAGATTGAGAATCTTACGCTAGAATTTCTCATCATAGTATTCATCTCAACACGCGATGTGCGAGAAAAAATTGGTTTTGGTTTAGCTCCGGTTAAACCTGGAGTGACGCGATAGCTACAGCTGGCCGAGTGGAACTTGCTCAATTGAATTGCAAAGTCAGTCTTTCGCCGCTCCGTTTCCCTGGGCGTTCCTTCTTCATCTTCGTCCCACTTGAGCATCGAAAGAGAGGCAAAACGTGTCTGTTGTGTTGTGGTGCTCAATGCTTGATTGTGTATATCAGGTCTTCATCTGCGTATAGGCTCAGCGAAATTTAAAACGCTTATGCCTGTCCCAAATTGAAGAAGTTTTTTTTTTAATTGGGGACTTGAATTCACACCACCTTTATATGCTACGAAAAAATCTAAACGTTTGCAAGCTTTATTAAGTTTGAAAACGGTGCCGTATGTCGACTTGGCCATCTCCTTTGCGTGGGTGTTGAATATACGGACAGCTTTCGAGCGCCTCTTCAAAACTGATTTCTGAATTTTGGTTCCTGGGCTTGTCTTATCATCTCTAAATACTTCACGCCTGTGAACTTCATAGAGCAGGCTATAATTTTAATTTTATAGTGTTTCATTTAGTACGTAGAGGGTTATGAGGATGAGCCCTTTGAACCATTGTGGCCAGACCAAGAGGGAACAATGTGCGCTCTGCGTGAGAAGGCTCTATAGGCACCCTGCGTGCCAGTGCTTTCTCTACACAGCCACTACGGGCGTTGTACACACCGCCTTGTTTCTCTAAGGCTCCCGTTTATTTCGAAACGACTTACTTTACACTGCTGACTACCAAAAATAACTGCAGCATCTCAACTACAACCTCGGCCCCCCTCCCCACCTCACACCTAGAAATTTAGACGCCCTCCATGTTTCACTTACTGGGGAAACACCTGCTCTGGCCACCAGAAAATCACCCTGGTCTGTGCGATTTTGGGACAATTTACGTAGATCACGGGGCTGCCCTCACTTAGGGCCACACGTCCCAGTATGAACTGCCCACAAAGCTACCGCATCGGTCCTACTTTGAACAAATATGTGTGTCCTCTAAGGACGAGTGTTTATTTGTCATCTCACGGAGTCCTTCAGTCCTGGCAGCGATTATTCAGTGGCTGCCAGGACACAATGGTATCGAAAGAAACAGCCACGTGAATGAGGCTGCCCGATCTGCTCAAAATGACTGACTTAATGTCTGTATTCCAATATCAAGATCTGACGCAGTGTCAAGAGCTGTCGCAGCGTGTTAGCTGCGTGGGTTGGTGCTGGATGTCACCCTTTCTGCGTAGAACACTGACCAGGTTTTCAACCGTTGCGTCAGGCCATTATACCCTGGACTGCGCCTTTGTCTACCCCACAACATCGCGTGTCGCGAAGCAGGATTGATTAGCCGTCTACTGCCCGGTGTTGCATCTACAAAGCAATACATGTTCCAGATTAGGATGACGGACAGCCCTGGTGGTGAAAGATGTGGCTACAATTGTACATCTCCTGTGTGAGTGCGCTCCTTTGGCGACCCAACGACGTACGCGGCGTTGTGCCCTGGACCACCTTGATTCTCGCCCTTTAACAGAGGATAAGATCCCGGGACCATGGCCACAATCGACTGCCCTCAATGCCTGCAAGGCACTGTTTTGCTTCCTGAGAGCGACTGTCTTGAGGGACCAATTGTGATTGTGCCCTTCTGTCTTTCTCTTTTCAATCCGCTGATCCCTCTTCCCCAGTGCAGGGTACTGCACTGTATTATGACCTCGAGCGTACCAGAAACTGGGGACGAACGCTAACAATACTTTCTAAATTCTTAACATTTCCGGGTAGACATCGAGAACACCCCTCTAGTTAACATCCCTGCCTTCCCCATTCGTCTTTGTCTCTCTTTTAACAGGGCACCGATCCGAGTTTTTCGATGCAAGACAATTTTGGTTGCACTGTGTCCTTCACAGATCGCAGATGCTAGTACTTTATAGGGTTCCTAAACCGTGGATATCCCCCCCCCCGTAGGGCCTTAATCCGCACGAACTTTACATGTCTACACAATTTTAGTAGTCTGGCCGAAATGTTCCTGTACGCAGTAAAGTAATTAGAGTAGCGTCGGCCTGCACGCACTCAGCCCATATCAGGCCTCTTACAAGTAGCTCATATTGGCCACGTCGCCTCGACGATGCTGTGTGTGGTGCGGATGGGGGCCCGGCGTCGTCCGACTGCGTAGAATTTGTCACTTGCCACCTGCCAGCGCGGCACGTGGCAAAGTGGAGAAATTCTCCTCTCCACATCTAAGGGATAAAATTTGCAGAAAAAAATTTGTGGTATGACTTATGACGGGTATCGTATCGATAGTTGATAGCTGTTGCTAGGTGGTTGCGTTTCTGCGCTGCGCACATCACGAGAATGTGTTCAAATATTTTCTATATGGCGTGCAATGCCAGCACTCCTTAAAGGCAACCACCAGTGTCACTCATAATCGATGTGTTGCTTTCGAACATTAAACCTCGGCTTAGTTTATCCTTAAAATAATCTGTGGCAAAAACACTAAGTGTTTAAGAGAGGTATAGAACTTACCGAACTAAAACTTTCCTTTGCAATAAGCATATTAACATATAAAATATTTTCTGCTGTCTTCATCTTTCCGCACTGGGAAACGAGCATTCTCTAAAAGGCATTTTCAGGTACAAAGTAGCTTTTACCATACAATTAAGGACCCTATGTATATAGTAGGTGTGCCCACGAGCGAAATGTGACTTGAAGGAAGTAGTAGCTATTGGCGCAGTTCCATAATAGGCGGTTGGAAGTTACACAGGAATGCACAAACTCTAAAGAGAATGCTTGCTGCGTCCAGCATGTTTATTGGGATGGGCTTATCAAAGAAATGAAACTCCTTGATTCTCCTTATAACCCCTTCCACATGAATGCGGGCACTCGCAACCTTTCTTCTTGTTCTCACCTCTTCAACAAAAAATTGAGGTGCTCTTTTGAAGGGAGGTATGTAAAGCGTTACACCTGCAGGAAGACTGCTTTCTAAGCGAAAGCCATTGTCAGCCATCACTCCATCTCTTGGCTGCAAGGGTTCAAGGAAACCGCTTGTAACAACAATTTCTGTGTCGCTTACGTGACCTCCCCAGATGTCACGGATGGGCTCAAATATCTCAAACAAAATCTCAAATCGCAAAGCTTGAGGTTCTAGTGCCGACATACCCGCTACACCGTCTCCGGAACTACACCCACTAACACATCACGAACTAACTACGGTCTACAGATGCTTAGATATTATCTTCCCGCACTACTCAACCGTTTCTTTGATGCAGGCATTGACATTAATAAATGCAGCAATGCTGACCTGCGGGCATTCTTTCACTAAATAATTCTCTTTTTTTATTGTTTGTGGTTATGTATTTCTACACGGTCGAAATATGCGGTCTCGTTGAATGCATAGCACGCCAATTAAGTGCTATAATCTCTGTACATAGAACGTTTAAATAATGCTTTTGAGTGCATGCTTTGAATTTTGCATATTACTTGTCGTTTATGTTATATTGCGTGCTTAGTTTGTGTGAGGATCCCAATATCAGGACCTGACGCAGCGTGTGGGCTTCGCCCTTTGGCGCTGAAGCTCACACTTTTAGCGTGGAACACGGGGGAGTTTTGCAACCTCCGCCTCAAGCTACTGGACCCTGGACTGCACCTTCATCTTCCACGTAACTCAGAACGTCGCGACGCAAAACTGTTATGCCGTTTATGGATCGGTATTGCATTTACCAATTACTATGCTTTCCGGATGGGGATGGCCGACAGCCCTGCCTGTGAGAGCTGTGGTTGTGAGGAGACCGTCGCTCAACTTCTCTGTGAGTGCCCTGCATTTGCTAGTGCAAGACATACACTGTGTTGTGCCCTGGACCGCCTCGATCCTCGCCCATTAACAGAGCAAAAGATCCTCGGTCCGTGGCCAAAACAGTCGACTGCCCTCAAGGCATACAAGGCACTCTTTGACTACTTGAGAGCGACTGGATTGAGTGACAAATTGTGACAGCGTTGTGCGTGCGTGTGTGTGTTATGCCTTTTTCCCCTTCTCTCTTCCTTATTTTAGCCCCCTAATCCCTCTTCCCCAGTGCGGGGTAGCCAACCGGAACCCCTTTCTGGTTAACATCCCTGTCTTTCCCTCATCCTCTTTATCTATCTATCTATTTTAGTTTGTGTTTCCACTGTTCATTCATAGATTGCCTTAGGTTTATAGATGTCTTTCTTGTTTGCATGTGAATAATGGCGCCACTGTTGCTGAATGTTGTGGGCCTCGGGAGCTTGTCAAGCCAGAGCTTTTTTTCCCGGGGACCACTGCTCTCTGTAGCAAGAAATAAATCAACTGAAAGGCAATGAATGATACATAGCCATCTGGAGTAACTCCTATTAATGCCTTAAATGTGTTATAGGGCTTGTAAGAAGAAAACGTGTGCTTTTGAGCACCGAGGCGAGACGGCTTCTGAATTCTGAGTTCAGTGCAATCCAGAACAATCCTGATCACAGAAAACAGCTTGAATGCCTCTGGCATGTTTTGTTTTATCTGCTCCAATGTGGGAAAGCTCTTCAGTGAGGTCAGTTCCTTGTCTAGAAAGTTCATCCATCTGCAAAATATCCTACTTACTGCGAACTAGGAATCTCCAAAGTATCTGGCTATCCCTTTTGCACATGTTCCCGTGCGCAGTCGGTATAGCACCATAAAAAGCTCCTCTTTTTTGTCAGCTCTTTGTATCCATGTTCACTTCCACTTCCTTCACTTTTTTCTGCATAGTCCAGTACTGCATAATGTTTGCATTATTCAGAACATGACTGTACAAGGCATCAAACAGTCCGCTATTTGCAAGCTCAATATAGAACTTGAATGAAGTTGGGTCAATGATATCATCAGAGAGTATTCGCCTTTCCAGCTTTCTACATCTAACATTCCACTTTTGTACTTCCTTTTTATGCGCTAGGTTTTCTTGAAGTAGTTTTGCGCTACTTTGAGGGCACCGTTCTTCTGATTCCTGTGTGTCATTTATGTCGCTTGTATCTGTTTCTGGCGTCTGCAGAACAACAGGCCATGCACAGCATCACACTCATTTTGGCCTGCAAGCAATAGTTTACCAAATGCAGCTTGTATGAACTACACAAAGAACACCACTGCACCCTTTACAAATTAGAAACCACTAACCTCTGCTTGGAGAAGCGCCAGATGCAGCATAATTAGAAGACTGTTCGCTCTTAGTACCTAAAGAAAGAAAAGCCCAACGTGTTAATAAAGCTGCCAACCAGGCAATATCGCTTTGGTTATAGAGCACAAGCCATGCAAGTTTCCTTCACTGTCACCATCGATGTCCATGTCATCTGGAGAAATAACAAGTCATGAGCAATACTGAGGTTAACACAGCTGCAAAGCTAATACAACTAAACCTACCTCCACCGCCCTGTACCGCAGAAGCAAGAGTGCCAGATGATGTGCTACCTAAAAAACATGAATGCCTGTATCTATAATAATGAAAGTGCTATGACGGGACACAGAAGCGAAATAATAAAGATTTCACGGAAGGAGCGTGCACCCTCGAGAATCCCATGCAGCAAATACATCCTACCGTGGCACTAGTGCTGTGATACCATGTAGTGAATGCGACAGCACAATGCCCATGCACAAGTAGAATCAAATGAGTGTGCAAGACAGTCGGCACACAAAGTGCGATGCAATATTTGGGACGTGTTTACGCAGTAGTAAACTGTCCTCGACAGCGTTAATGTGGCAATCTGAGTACTTAACAACTGAAGAAATAAGCTTTGAGTGAGAGCTCGGTAACGATTAACGAAAAATACCCACAGTACTATCCTAACAGTTTTTTTAAGCTATCTCGACTGCATTACGCGGATATGTGTGACATATCTGTACAGGTCTACAACATAACGTTCTACTCAGCGCCTAATCGATGGCATGGTTCAATGCGTGGCCGCCGCGCCTGCCGAGGCACGGGTGCGCATGCATGCCGTGAACATAAAGGGACAGGGAAGCAGAACGGGCTGCACGAATAGGTACATTGGCTCTCATGCTTGCGATATGTGCAGGCCTGCCTGAGCTGTGGCCGGCTCAGCTAGCAATGCAAAGTTTTCATGCAAGTGGCAACAGTTTTCACAAGCGATCCTTGTGCTCAAGTGCTGCCGAATAGCTACATGAGCTATAAAAGCACAAGCGTACTCGCAACAAAGCAGCTCTGATAGCATTTCATTTTATTTTCCCACAGCACACCGCTGCATAGGTTAAACAAGCATGCGCGTCCATAAAGACGAGCTCGAGAGGCGCACATTGAGCCATGCCGGCGATACCACGCAAAAACTCCTCATCAATATCATGCGAACACACGCATATCGTAGCTTTCTCTCGTAGCTTCTTTTTCGTTGTCCGCTCGATCGCGCGTTGAAAGCGGCGCACAGTACTTGCCCGTTTGGCCTTCTTGCTTGATAAAGCAAAAAGCGTCGAAATTAAGTCTGGGTGCCGCGGTGACATCCCAGGCCTTCCTGCCCATGAACAAAACATTTCGTGATAAATTGCACACGCATTTAAGCACTGTACCTCGTCCGTACCTGTCACAAAGTGATTCCCGCGCAGTCTTGTGCTTGACGGTGCCCAAGGGCGGCCATGATCGTCGAGCCGGCGAACTGCTTTTATCCAAGCTTCGCGTCGAAGGCGGTCCCGGGAAGCGTTGGGAAAGCGAAAAAATCCGAGTTTGCTTCAATTTACATATTAGGCATTGCAGCCGTATGCAACACGTGTTGTAGGCATCGCCAGATGCGTCGCGCTGAACGCCCGACGGCTGCAGCAACGCACCCCGCCAGCGCTGACCCCGCGTAGGAAGCCGGTTTGTTTAAACTCCCAATATGTTTCGCGACACCTCCGCCAGGGGATAGGCGCATGCACAGTCGTGTCGTGAAAAAGGCGGATTGCCTGTTGGAGTGAATCTTGTATCTCCCCGTCCGAGCCAGAGCTGGTCCAGAGGGTGATATCGTTGGAATATAGTGAGTGTTTGATATGGTGTATGCTGTCCAGAACTGAGGGGAGACCTCGCATAGTGCTGTTAAAGAGGAACGGGGACAAGTCTGCTCCCTGTAGTGTCTCCCAGGTGCCCATTGTGTTTTTGTCGCCCCAGAGGTCTCTAATGTGGAGTTATGCTGTGTGGTTGTGGAGAAAGTTGATAATATAGTTGTAGGTGTGGGTGCCTACTTTAATCCGAGAGAGGTTCGTCAGTATAGATGCGTGCGACACGTTGTCCAACGCCTCACTGACGTCAAGGCTGAGAATGGTGCGTGCGGCCTGGATGGGATACGGGTCGAGTATGTCGTGTTGTCATGTCCTGGCTGGAGAGTCCAGCCCGGAAACTTCTCATAGTGGGAGTGCTCCATAACCTTACCCAGGGAAGATGTGAGCGAGATGGGCCGGAGGTTGCCCAGCTCGAGTTGTTTGCCTGGTTTTCGAATGAAGATTACCGTGGCACGCTTCCAGCAATCAGGAAGGTGACCTTCATGCCATTCGTAGTTGAAATGGCCCGCAAGTGCTTCGACCGAATGGTCGTCGAGGTTGCGTAGCATCTTTTCGGTGATGCGGTCGTCACCGGTGGCCTCAGTAGTGTTACGTTTCGCCTACGACGCGCGGTATAGCCGGCGCGGATGCAACGGACGCCGGGGCTTCGTTCAAAGTGGCGGTCATTTTGGGCCCGTTCAGTGCTGCCGTAACGCCTCCCGCCAAGCGCGTCCAGGCAGGTTTCAATGCCACGTGTCGTCGTGTGTGTGTGTGTGTGCATGTTGGTGCCCACGCTTGTCAAAGCGCGGCAGCCGGGGAGAGGAGCTCCCCAACTGGGAGGCGAGGAGGTCTGACCGGCGCCGGCCCGGCGGACGCGTCACTTCACGTCTCAACATGTCCGTGCGTCGCCGTCTCGTGCGACTCATCCCAAGCCGTTCCTTCTTGCCCTCGACTCCGGGGGTATAAAAGCCGCTGCCCCGGACGCCAGAGAGAGACTTCGATTTTCTTCCGTCGGGTAACGTGGTCGCCCTGACCGGCTGCTCTTTTGCGATGCCAGAATAAACAAGTTGTTCTGTTGCCAGTCGACTCATCCTTTGCCGGGACCTTCGGATGTTTCCAGCTGTGCCCCAGGCCGCCAGGCCAACGCTACCCTTGGGGCTTGCAACCCATTTGCAACAGTTGCCTTGATGTGGTTGAGGGCGGCGCAGACTTCCGACGCCATGATGTCTCTGTTCATGTTTGGGTTCTTAGATCCTGTGTATTACGAGGGGATGGGAATGTCTGTGGAGGTGTTGATGTATTTGTCTTTCAAGATAAAGAGGACTTCTTCGGGGGTACTTTGAAATGCGTGTATGACGCGGTTGAGATTCTTGTGGTATACAGACTTTGTGTCGGATCAAGCAAGTGCTTGAGCAGAAACCACGTGTTCGCGCATCCCAACTGCCCGTTGAGGCGGTCGCAAGTCTGGTGCCATTGCTCCTGACGGAGTTTGGAAGAGTACGCTTCGATCTTTCGTTCGAGGCGAGCGAGGCGAAGTTGAGAGGGCGGCTGTGTTTGAGTCAGAGCCAGCGAGCGTGGAGGTTGCGCTGGGCCTCCCATATGTGCAGGAGTTTGGCGTCGGGGGGTGGGGCCATCCTCCTCTTGGGTGGCAATGGAGGTGGCGTTGGCGGCGTCGCGGAGCAGTGTATTTATCCATGTGCTGATGTCGTTTATGGGGCTCTGCGGACGCTGAGCTCGCACTAAAGGAAAGCGTTCCAGTTGGTGTGAGCGAGCGTGCGACAGGAGGCCTTGCTTTGTGTGGCAGTAAAGGTAGTGCTCAATGTATAGCGGTCGCTATGTTCATACCGATATTTTCTCAGCGCGCGTCTGGGATATTGCGGGCGAAAGTAAGGGACAGCTGTCTTGCGACAGCTAGTCCTAGAGCGTTGTCAACGCAAACGGAAATAAACACGAAGAACGCCGACGGTCTGTATCTTCAGTGCCGCGTTTCTGCTACAACGCTGTGAATGCCAGCTCATGCAGCGCACAACTGTAACTACCTCCGCGCAGCTTAAAGCACAACTGAGGTGTCCACCGTCCCAGAGGGCCAGTTATATGCCTTTCCTTTGCTTTCGAAGAAAATTGAAGATTGTATTTTCTATTCTGAAGAAAGGAAATGGCGCAGTAACTGCCTCGCATGTATCGATGGACACCCGAACCGCGCAGTAAGGGGCTTGACCTCTGTGTCATTTGAAGGTAAAGACCGCAAGCACCGCGAAATCGTTGCGAGGTAGCGTAGTGAAGCTTTCGCTTTAAAAACAGGAACCCTATGACGAAGATACGGTAGCAGTAGTAAAGAAGAGGTGTGTAAAAGAAGCGCTACGTGCAGAACAGTCGCAGCAGTAATATAAATTTCAATAAAAAGTGGACCCTTAAAAATATTGGGTACGACCGCGTTGTTTGGCGAATGGCTTATAAAAATAGAAGACGTGAGCTTCCAAGAAGAAAGGAAGAAAGAGAAGAAGGTAGTCTTGGTAGAGTACACTGGTTTCTATTGTATCCGGCTGGTCCGCTGTGAGCACTGCCCGGACTTTTTAAGAACAATGCTTTTTTCCAAGCATCACTTTCAGCATACTTTGTAGAGATTTGAGACTCGCTTTGGGGGCTCCTTCTCGGTGGACCAATAAAGTCATTCATTCATTAATTCATTCGCTCAAAACCAACGTTCATTTACTCAATGCTACTCTAAAGCGATTACGAAACCTTTCCAAAAGAAAAGTTAAATTTTGAGAGGCACCGTGTTAAATTACATCTAATTAAAGAAGCTGGCAGTCCTCGTGTACAAATGCAATTTCTACACTTTGACGTCCCTTAAGTATGTAAAAATACCCGATATACCATCGGCACAGAAACGGGAGCCTAGTATAACATTTTACGTATATCAGGATGACCGTGGTTTTCAATGAAATGTGACAAGAATTATAACCGTCGCAGGACTCACGGCTACACCTTATTGCGATTTAAAATTATGTATGCCTGTAAAATAAATACAAGATATTCAATTTCTCTGAGCGGCAACACATTAAGGTATCATCTGTACTACCATCTACAAATGTTCACTAAAAAGATGCTCTGTACTCTTCCGCATTGCTACCACTAAAAATAAATTTTCCGGAGCTAATGTACTGAGCTTCTCAGGCACTTGCTTGCGTAAAGTTTGCTTAACTCTTCTGTACAGCGCTTCAGGGGCACTCTGTCCTAAAAAAAAGAAGCGACACCTCTCCTTTGGTGTCAGGCCTACAGAGGCGAATATTGCGCATGAATTGAGGCGTAAAGACAGAAGACCAGAGATTGCTGTCTAATAATAGCTTTTTTTTTTTTTTGGTCGGGTGAACAGTGCTCAAGCGCCCTACTCAAGGGTGAAGCCGACAGTACTCATCCAGCGCAGGTGAAGCCAACGACTCTGCGCGATGAGCGTTCTACGACACATATTAAAATAACTTCAAACCACATTCTGAAATCAGTCATCTTAAGTTTACATGTACAGGAAATTCGCGGTGAGGTTCTCAGCTATTATTAAAAGCCTTTTTAAATTCAATTATCAGTCTTCGCGAGAATTGTTGCGGCGTTGGCGGACATCACAAAACAAGCAAGATGAGGTAGTTAGTAGGAGGATTAACAAAAATTATTTATTAATCTTTTGAATTATTGCATTTAGGCATTTATTTGCATATGGGAAGTTGTAGGGGGCTATTGTTGCATTCTAGCGGCAAAATTGATGTGAAACAAAAAAAATTTAACCTCGGCCTCAGCGAAAATTGAAACCGGCATGGTAATTACGAACTGAAAAAAGTACAATAGACACAAAGTGCACCCGCCGTTACGGCATCGTAAAGGCAAGAGGACACCGCGTTTGAAAACGACAATTCTTGTTTCCTCAGGCGAACGTCTTTCGAGCTGTGTCCCGGCTGCCCAACCTAGCTACAGAAAATGCGAGAGGATAAAGCATTACTTTTATTTTTTCAGCCATTCTATTAACGTACCGCATTGTTCACAAGTCTCGGCGGGGGTCAGCTGCCTCTACATTTCGGACAGGCTGCTAAGCTGCGTATAGACCAACACCGATCTGTGGCGTAAGCAAGACGCGATGGCATTACTGTGGCCAGCTGGGACGACTAGGGCAAAAGTTGGGGGTAAAAATTATGCTTAACGTCCTTAGGAATACATGGAAGCAAAAGTTTTCATACCAGTTTTCTGATTTCACAGTGCAGCTACGACGCCATCCTTTCGTGAAGAATAACTGAAGTTCGTCTCAGAACATATTCTCGAAGTTTGAAGCGTCGCTTCGAAGTTTCGAATCACCTACGCACGAAAGTGACTCCCGGCTAAGAGGAGCGCGGCCCATAGAAACGACTGTGAGCAACATTTTCAGAAATATTTTTCTCGTTTCACAGCGTAGGCTACCCACGAAGGCGGCCATTGATTAACCGTTGGCGAGTGGTTTGAAGAATAGCGCGACAAAGCGTGGCACGTCATTTCCGAAGCTATCTTTGTCAAAACGATAAATCTGCGTTTTGAAGCCCCAAAAGGAGCTCTAACTCTGGGTGCTCCACCGAGTCTCGCAAGCCTCTCGTAGTCCGACATGCTGCCGCGTGCGCTCCATTTGCTTGCTACTACTTTCCTTTAAGCTAGTTAGCCTGGACAGCATTACCTGAGAAGGCAGTTTTCAAACTCCACGGCAAGAGCACGGAAAGGAATCACTCACAGCAGCAGACGGCACCGAAGATGACACACAGGCAGCCTCCGGTTCGAGCGTCCGCCAGCGCCACATATGTGTGTAATCACGGTGTTAGTCGTTGCTACAGGGCGCAGTTTGTTTATCGTGCCGTTTGAGAACTGTCTTCAATGCAAATTTTTCTGTCGTTTGAACGACAGTATTTGCGAGGGAATGTTGCGTGCGTTTCAGAAATGTGAGACTACATGAGAAGCTTGGCGATTCGGAGAAATACCAGTCGCATAGAGCGCTTTTTGAGTGTACGTCTAGCTTCAAAATGCATATTTATCATTGCATTTTACAAAGATGGCAGTGAAATGACGTAACATACTTTGTGACACTCTTCTCCAAAGCACTCGCCACCTCTTAACAAAAAGCCACCTAAATACGCAGTCGGTGAAACGAGAAATATTTCCTGAAAGGTGCGCTTATATGTGTTTGAATGGACCGCGCTCTCGTTCCGTACCCCCAGCCCGGAGTCACTCCCATGCATGGGTGGTTTGAAATTAAACCACCTCCGAAATGACGCTTCATACTTTTATAACCTGCTCTAGAATGACTTTGATTGTTCTTCACGAAGTGGTGACATCACAGGCGCAATGGGAAATCGGAAAACTGCTTCGAATACTTGTGCTTTCATGTACAGTAAGGGCGCCAAGCCAACGTTTTACCCCCCGTCTGGTCCTCCTGCCGCGAACTCCCTGTTTTGCATGTAAACACGTTGTTGGTCTATTTTGTACGCAGCTGCCCCTCGACCAAAAAAATTCCGTCGCCACTGTACTTCGATCGCGAATTCTTAAACATGCTTGAAAGGGAAACTAAGATGTGGCCGTGACCTACGATCTAGGAACTTACTGTCGTGCAAAGTTTCTTGTCCTTATGTGCCTTTGCTTAAAATTAAACGTCCTTAATACATTTGAACAATAATACATATATACAATAATACAATCCTTAATACAAAGGTCCTTAAGCATTTGGACATCATGCGCCTCGCAAGCTTAAGCGTGTTTGATGCTTTTTTTTAAAAAGCGAAATTTATTGCCCCAGGGCATCAATGATCGGTGAAGGTGTGATGAATGTCGCGATTTTAATTCTGATGCATTGCTTCATAACAATTTATTTCTCCCACTCTCAGCAGCCTTCATTTGCCGTGAACATCCTTTCAAGAACAAAGCACAGCATTTCATGCTTGAACTTATACGATATCGTTCGCACCTAAACCATTATTGACTCGAACCGGCTTTAATCTAATATCGCAATGCTCAAGGAGTGCTGCGATATTTCAAGAGCTTTTAAACAGCGTAAGCGATGCGCAGCTTTTATGCTCCATCTGTTCAGTGAACCGTTGTTTTTTTGTCGTTTTTATCCTTCCTGTGGTTTATTATGCTGATTATTTCAGCTTCTTCATTATGCGTGTTCTATTGGCGCCACATTTTTCTTATTTTATACTTATGGCCTATTCACGTCTTCTTGTTTTCTAGCTTCGTTTTTACTATATATTCACTAATTGCATATTTCTAAGCTTTTCTTTTGCTACCATCCTAGTAATATCTCATTAATAAAGATTTTATTGGAATTTGGAAGGAAAATAAAATAAAAAAGGCCGCCACCATCTGGAAGACGTTGAAGAAATACGAGCGTTACCTGTTTGGTTTACTAGACGAAGAAAGCTAAGAAGAACGCCCGCTCGTCTCGAGAAACGGAACGTTATACCCTTTGAAACGGGGTGGATTGCCACCATGCTCGGCTACGCGTGCACGCACGCCGCCTAGCGGATTAATCACCGCCTAGCACCATCTATCAAAGAAATTACGATGTACGTCTGCCCGTCGTCGACTTACACCCCCTCAAGATACGTCCCGAACGGAATTTGCTTCGTTTGAGGGGTCAAGGTGGGCCGAGAATTGAGCTTGCGGTGCGATAGGGTAACGCTTCAATTAGTAATTGCATGTATACAATAGTTACCTATTATTTAATTGTGGTTTTATTTCTATGCCCCAACCCATAGGGTTTTATTTGCCTACCAAATTCGGTACACAACTGTCCCCGGATGGGTGCCCTTTCTTGTCGGAGTATGTATAGCAGAACGAATGCATAGGCGTCCCGTAACGGGACAGTTTGCCTACCTGTTCTAGGATTTTCTTTTGGTGATGGGGGAGAGGAATGGGAGGGCGAAACCGAAACTACGCCGTAATTTTGTCCCCTGACGTCATACTCACCTATTAACCATAATGGACCGTGGCGTTATCATTGGCACGCACGAGGTTGTAGTTTCTACAATGCTATTGTAGATGGCGTTGCAAGCCTCAATGCGTGATGTGCTGTTTTCTAGTTTCTGCCATAGATGGCGCTGTGATCTCAGGGTGGTTGAGTGCTTATAAATTGTGAGAAAAATGTATCAGAACCTGTAGAGATACAGCGGGGGCTTAGGCAAGGATGTCCTCTGTCTCCTTTGTTGTTCATGTTGTATCTGCAATGGTTGGAGGCCAAGCTAAAGAGGAGCGGACTAGGTTTCAACCTTTCTTTTTTCAAGCAAGGAGAAGTGATTAAACAGTCATTACCGGAACTAATATACGCCGATGATATAGTGCTAATGGCTGACAGCAACGAAGATTTCCTGGAGTTGATAGACATATGTGGTAAAGAGGGAGATAGATTAAGTTTCAAGTTTAGTAAGAAAAAATCTGCTGTTATGGTATTTAACGATGAGGTCGGCGAGCATAGAATATAGGAGTTCACTCTAGAAGTAGTGGATGAGTACAAGTATCTTGGGGTGTGGATAAATAACGGTGCTGAGTATCTGACAGAGCATGAAAAATATGTAATGAATAAAGATAGTAGGAATGCAGCCGTCATAAAAAATAGGACACTGTGGAATTACAATAGGTATGAAGTGGTAAGAGGGATCTGGAAAGGGGGTGATGGTTCCTAGGCTGACTTTCGGCAATGCGGTCCTGTGCATTAGACCAGATGTTCAAGCAAGGTTAGAAATTAAACAACGTGCCGTAGGGAGGCTAGCTTTGGGAGCACATGGCAATACACCAATAAGGGGGTACAGGGTGATATGGGATGGGCGTCGTTCGAGAGCAGAGAAGCTAGCAGTAAGATAGCATTTGAGGAGCGATTGAGAAAAATGGGGGAAAATCAGTGTGCTAGGAAAGTTTTCAGGTACCTGTATATAAGGAATGTTGATACGAAGTGGAGAAAGCGAACTAGAAAATTGACAAGCAAATACTTGAACAGCAGTAAGGGGACAAATCAGCAATTATCGGTTAAGAATAAGGTTAAAGAAACAGAGAGAGCTCTGTGGAAAACAGGGATGCTGACGAAATCAGCACTGGGAACATACAGGATTTTTAAGCAGGAATTTGCCAAAGAAAATATCTATGATAATTGTAGGGGAAGCTCTTTGTTGTTTGAGGCCAGAACAGGAGTTTTGCGGACTAAGACATATAGAGTCAGGTACCAGGAGATAGACACATTGTGCGTTGCGTGCGGAGAGGAGAAGGAAACGGCTGAACACTTTATACTTTTCTGTAAAGGGCTTCACCCTACAGTGGAAAGCAGCGGGGCTGATTTAGCCAAGGCATTGGGGTTTAAGGACAGTCAAGGGAAAGTAGATTTTAAGCGGGTAGAAATAACCAAGCGAAGGTTATCTGATTGGTGGCTAAAATCAAGAGAGGAGCAAAATTTCATAAGTCATGGCTAGGTGGCTTGAGCCACTGCCCGCTTTAAAGGGTTCCGCCGTATCCATCCATCCATCCATCCATCCATCCATCCATCCATCCATCCATCCATCCATCCATCCATCCATCCATCCATCCATCCATCCATCCATCCATCCATCCATCCGTCCGTCCGTCCGTCCGTCCGTCCGTCCGTCCGGCCATCCATCCATCCATCCATCCATCCATCCATCCATCCATCCATCCATCCATCCATCCATCCATCCATCCATCCATCCATCCGTCCGTCCGTCCGTCCGTCCGTCCGGCCATCCATCCATCCATCCATCCATCCATCCATCCATCCATCCATCCATCCATCCATCCATCCAACCATCCATCCATCCATCCATCCATCCATCCATCCATCCATCCATCTATCCATCCATCCATCAATCAATCAATCAATCAATCAATCAATCAATCAATCAATCAATCAATCAATCAATCAATCAATCAATCAATCAATCAATCAATCAATCCGTCCGTCCGTCCGTCCATCCATCCATCCATCCATCCATCCATCCAGCCATCCGTACGTCCGTCCGTCCGTCCGTCCGTCCGTCCATCCATCCATCCATCCATCCATCCATCCATCCATCCATCCATCCATCCATCCATCCATCCATCCATCCATCCATCCATCCATCCATCCATCCATCCATCCATCCGGTAGGAGACCCCACGAAATCTCGAAACGTGATGAGTAAGAGCTAACGCTCTTAAAACTTCGTGATAGCAGCTGAGAGGAGTGATAGTGCATTATATCGTCCATGGAAACTTTCGAATTGGAGGTCCTGGAATTCATCTGGGGCTTCTTTAAGACCCGGAACCTTTGCCTAGTAGGAGCTTCAGGGCACCCCGATTCGGGAGATGTCTGAAAGTTAGATGTGCATGCAACGTGGCACCTGGCCTATAAATGAGCTCCCTTCTTCCGTCCCCGACAAGCTTCAAAATTTCCTCAATGGACACCGATGCGCTCATTCATTAGCACGATGTAAGTGTAGTCTCCGCAGAGAGGCCATCATCATTTTGTGGTGAATTTCTGCATTCCCATTGCTCTGGAAAACGTTTCCAGTTTACAATTGTATTTTCCCAAAGTTATCGAATTTATTTAGACATTCAAATTTATATTGCGACTGAGAAAAGTTAGCGTGAGAATGTTAACTATCAGCGCAACAACAGGATATAATTAGAAATGACACGAATTTGGCTTTTGTCTGCATTTATTTGCAATGATTGATTCAGTATGTGTTTCCAGTTGTGCTAGTTCGCATGTTTTCAACTACATGAAACCCTCCTTTTTAATAGAGCTGAGGGCCAAATGGCCGCAGATAGTGCAAAATGGAAGCTGACCGGCATGGTCTAAAATGGAAGCTCACCTGCATTAACTATTAGTCAGAGATATAGAATGCCGCACAGTGTCTCTCTTGTACTACTCGGTTTTTCGGAAGCGCTGAGGCCTCAACGTTTTGCTTTTCGCCTTTACTTCCATCGAAATGCTACAGCGACCTGGATCGATCCCGGATTTTTCAGGTACCCGACCGAGCAGCACTCCCACTCATCTACCGCAACGACGACTATGCCTGTGAGTCAGATTGCTGTGGATATGTGTAGATGTTCTCGTATGCACGCTGCAAGCGGAAAAGTGGAATAAAGCTTGCAGCACGCATTAATCGCAAAAATAAAGTAGCAAGCTGAGCAGCTAACTCATTCAAGCGAAACATATAACCTAGAGCTTTGCAGTGCAATACATAAATACCAAACACTATTCCTATAGACAACTTACTTGTGTAAGGCCGTTTGGAAAATGACCAACGGAGTTGCCTGAGCACTGGCCAGCGTTGGAAGAAAATTGTGCTGCCCGACAGATTAGAAGTCGCCACGGTAAAATGCACACTGGGCACTTTCAGTATGCTCTCTTTGGATTTTTTTTTTGGTTTTACTAATTTATACCTTATTCCAGCGTTGCAGTAAAGGATTGTAGAGAGATCTTCCACGCTTTATTAGGGCTCAAGGTGTAACGCTTTATAGCGGCTAATTTCAGCGCATCAGGTAGTGCGCGACAGTACGAATCACCTAAATGTAGCAATCACAACTAAAACGACAAAGTGGACTGGAGAATAAATTTTAAGATTTAAATAGAAATTTTACCTAAGGAAGATATGCTTCATATTAAAAGACAGTGTTTCAGTGTGGACGCCTCCATATGATCCTGCAGAGGAATATCAGTATGAAGCTGAACCTTGCCCTGACGAAGGACGTGAAGAGGTTGACGCAAGCTGGACAGCGGAATGTAGGCTACGTTAGACATTCCGATAATTGCTAGCCCAAGGGGCATAACGCATGTGGGATCACACATGAGGGTTAACCCATGTGTTATCAACAGGTGCATAGATTGCCCGCATGTTCTCAACAGAAGGTCGACATAGGATTTTAAAGGCCTTCTGCTCCTGCTGATATACTACCCGGCGTACTTTAAACGAATACGCACCCGTGTTTCTCACAAGCGCCATGTCGAACGTACAAGTATTCGCGGCTCCGCTCTTAAAAAAATGGTCTTCTCATGCATTTTGTTCTGCCCAACATATAAAGTGGAACTATCAATTCAGTATGATAGGTATAAAGAGAATTTTAAGCTTCCTGACAAGCCCCTGTGCCCTCAAAACAAGGTGTTCGTTTGAAAAGCTTACAGATTCACTTTTATCTGACGCGTGCTTTGATTCCCCGAGTACTGTTTCAGCGTATCATTGTTAGTGGTGTAGCGCATAGAATACACGTAAGACGTGCTAGCTGATAGGCTGTTTAACTGATATCGAATATTTGTCTTTTAACGATTACTGATAGTCTTCTCCTTTAATTTAGAGACGCGTAGCCCAGCGTATGTAATATGCATATCAGTTTTCAGAATGTCGAAAAATCAGATACCCTCGCTGCTGTGGCCCAAAAATTGCTGTTGCTGTCTCCAAATTGCCATTGCAGAGACTGTTACTGTAGCTTGTACTTGAGGGGTTGTTTTACCTCAAAGTGTTTTAAAAGGTAATGTATTTTTGTGCTATGCATGCAAAAAAGGAAATATACATCTGGGCTTAAACGTCGGTACTAGAATCGCGGCTAATCTAGGTAATATTAAGTGGAGGAAGAATTATATAAAAAAGTTGATATTTAAATGGATCTAGCACATTGCCTACAAAACTCTTAACATTACTTGCTCATTACAGACGTTGATTGCAGGAAACTCCCTTCTCAATATTCCGGACAGAATGAAATCGCGAAGCTTTTTAAAATAGCCATAAGCATCATACTACTCCACTTAATACGGCCAAGTATTCATGACATGTTGCAATTGCGAAGCACGCTGTGGCATTGTAACGCTATATATGCGTTGCCTAATGAAACTTAATTGTAACCTTTGATCCACCGAGGCCGGCAGAGATCACTGGCGTGGTCCCAAAAGGCCCACACGGCTTCTTGATTAGTGGTGCGATAGGTGTGACTGGCCATAGCATCGAAGAGCATGCTTAGTTTGTCGATGGAGTACTAGTAAAATCACAAATATGACTTTAATATCGGCTAAATATGACGCCCTGCTAGTTGGAGACGACTGCGCATTTGTTCACACGAAGCCATGAATCCATAGAAAACTTATTACTTCGCAACAATACCGAAACAGCCTCTCTAAGTAAGCGTTATAAATATGGCAATTTTTTACAGCGTACCTCGGTTTGAACCGAAGCAGTGGCATTGTCATTGAGCATCCACCCCGTTTTTGAGAGGCGCTGCTTTCGGTCTCCAGTGCTGCCGGGCAGCCTAAAATTATTAATGGGTGCAGGACTTGAAGCGGCAAATGCTCGGCTTTTCTGGAGTTAAATTCTGGGGAAAGCGCCTAGATACAAACCACTGCGTTTTCTTCAATCTGCTTCGTGTGATAAAATTCGAATTTCGATTTCAACACGTGAGCATATTATTTGTTGTAACAGATTTATTTTCAAACTGAGATTTTTTTTAATGCGGTGCGCTGTCAGGCCGCCGTGGTGTCAGCATCTTAGCTAATGGCGCAGTTTGAATATCTGGGGTATCGGCATATTCCGTCTTCGCACTCACCGATGCCGCATGGGAATCGGTTTCCTGTGCCCAAGCGTTTAAACTGTTGGAAAAGGAAAGTAACCGTAATAAAAAATTAGCTAAAATCATTAATTTGCACGTTATGCAAAAAACAGTACTCCCATGCTATTCACCTTTTCCAGCGTACAGTGATGACTCATTTTCTGCATTTTCCCTTTTTCAATGTTGCTTCTTATGCGACTACCCTATGTTCTCAAGGTTGCCAATGTCATCTGCCCACATTACTCTACAGCCTCCTTCTAGGCTAGCAACCTCTTGAAATCCTAATTCATTGCCCTACCTGGCAGGCGTTATCTGACCTCCGTGTTATGTTCCCTACACATATCAATTTCCTTCTCTTAATCGTAGGTAAGATAGCATTAAGAAGCATTAGTTACATCATCCAAAGCTCCATCTGTGATCTTCTCAATGCCCTGTGTTCTCTCCGTAGCTCACTGTGGTGTGCGCATTTTGGTTTCAAAATTTCTTCTATGTCCTCAAGTTTCTAATAGGTGGGTAGAGGCAAAATGAGGTGCAGTCGGGGACAAAAGTCTCTGGACCATGTTTTCCGTAAATGAAGCCGATAGTTCTGTTATTAGCCAGGCGCTGATGACGTCACTTGTGAAGGTGGAAGAACAGGATTTTGGCTTTCACCTTCACAATTCTGGTCTCTCTCCGCCGGCTATCATTAAAGATATCGGCTTCGTTTAAGAAACACGTGGTCCAGAGACTTTTGTCGGCTACTTTACATCTGAGGTACAGACTCAATATGAATTGTTTTTAGCTGTCCAATGGCCGCTCAGAACTGCGCTTCCGATTCTTGGCGGCAGCCACTGTGTTAGACAATGGTTTGCTAAGACTGCCGCTAGATATGATGCTGCGTGCATCTGTAACTGATCGAGACACGGACCCAAATATCTATAGGTACAAGAAGTATGTCACCGGCTAGGTTCATTTGCCCTCTCTGGGCAAATGTGCTAGACATCGCGTTATAAGTGTTATGAGCACAAAAAAGCCTGTTTAGAAATTGTAGCCATGAAACTGCACAGAAAAAGAGCACAAATGTCCTCGTAATTGAAATCTCTGTAAATCTGAATAACAATTCTCTCAATTAAGCATACATAATTTTTACAGGTAAGTGATGCGGTGAGGGTACCGGTAAGAATACGCCTTTCGTGCCCTGTTAGAATATCACACATCGACCTGCAAAATCATCACTCGTCCCCTTCAGTAAGATTACATCAGCTGCAAGCCTGTATTAAATGCATGCAGCAAGAAACAGGACTAAATGTGGTGGATCGGAGAGAACGGCTCGCCAGTTTACCCAATGGCAGACTTGAGTGGCCGCTCATGAAGTTGAGAAGGCAGCCACGCCTTACTTCTTGTCGCCAAAATGTAGGTCTGCAGTTGTAAATTCGCGTCCAGCTGTTCGTAACGGAGAAGTTAACGCTGCTAGTTGAGAATATAATGAGCTATAGAGTTATTGTGCTGAAAATTACCATAATCGGATACAACTGAAGTCGAGGGAATGTACGCCCATATTCAAGACCACCACACAGAAGTCCTCCACCACGAAAAAAATTGTCCATTGTTAAAACTTTGTCTCAAGAGAAATCACAAGAGAAAAATTGTACGCTCGAAAAGATTAATATCTGGATTTTTGATTAAGTTAAGCATTAAAAAGTTCGTTTAGTTTATTGTTAACTGCTGATTTTTTAAGTTGTGAAATCTGGCCGCTTTTTGGAACATTAACTAGCAACGCTAAACGGAGGAACCTTAGCAAGATGGACCCACCCATACTGTACTCTTTGAAGATCAATCAGGAATAAATTGAATGTCATAGGCCGCAGCGATGTTAAAGTAGATGAGGCACTAACGTTCAAAAACTGAGGGCCTATTCTGATATCGCCGTATGCGGAAAGCTAAAAAAATAGGCGTAGTTTTTATGATAATACATTGAAAGCAGAAAGCTGCAAGAATGTCTACAGCCTTAGTGAGATATGGCAAGTTATTGCAATAAAAGCTATAGAGAAGGCGAACTTAAGTTTGTCCTAATCAACAGATTACTGCATTTAGTAAGGAGGGAGACTAGTTGCAGCGAAAATGCTACATTTTATAAGCTTAAAAATTCAAACAAGGAACGTTATGCATCGCCCCCATGGATTGCGTATGCAAGCGCACTGCGCTTATTTGTAGATTTTTTTTTCGGTCAGCTTCCTAAGGCTACATTACATTGCCGTTCCTTTCTAATCAATGATTACCGACTCCTTTTCGGTCTTATGTCAAAAACATGTATTCAGTGGCGAGAACAAAATGTTTCATTCAAGACCAGCAAAGCGATATGCCACATTTGCCAACATCATGCAGTCGGTATCGGAGTCAACCGCACCCTCCCCGAATCCGTCCTGCGCCTTCTCCCTCTAGTTCTAGAACTCGGTCGTTTCTGTCGCTGTGCCTGGTACGCCATGCGCATGCCTTACATGAATGGATGAGCGACCGTGCACAAATGAGGGCGACGCACGCCTAACCACTATCCTTACCATCCCATGTGTTCTCAATTAAAGATAGACCGCAATAGCATCACTACTGGACATAGACCCAGCGCTAGTACAAAGTCCCAGTACCTCAAGAAAAATCATTCGGCCAATTTTTTTAATGCGATATCATTAGGGAGGATATGACGACGATAAGTGGTCATTGTTAATTTGCGTCGTCGTCTTTCTAAAGTCTCCAGCAATGTGAAAAGCTTAATTCAACATCACAGCAGCCTCACAAAATTGCGGGACAACGGCCTCAATATTATGTCTCCACAATTTCTTTTGCCGTGCCAGCTGCGGCGAAAGTACCCGCACAAACTTTATAATACCATCTGTCCACCTGCCATCCTACAGCCGACTCCCCCCACCCCCCAGGCACACGTTCTCTTAAAAACACGCTCATTACCCTCAATGACCATCGGTTATTTCGCCTCCGCATTACGTGCCCTGCCCAATTCTTCTCGATTTTGAAAAAGGTGTCATTCGTTCAAGTTGGTTCTCGGTTCCGCGCTGTTCTTTTCCTGCCTATTCAAATTAGACATATAGTTTTTATTTCCCTGGCGCACCACTTCGTCCTACATTTAAGGTGAACCCTTTTGATAGTCTCAACGTTTGGGACCCATAGTTCTGTACCGCTAAAATACAGCGGTCATATGGTTTTCAGTTGTGGCATACAGACAAACGGCCTTTCATGATATGAAAATACTTTCCAAATGCACTCCACATGATTTTTATTCTTCAAATGTTTTCAGTCTTGGGGCCGGGATCTGCAGTCACTGCTCACCCTGAGTAGATTCATTTGCTTACCAGTGTCAACGCTTTGCTTCCTATAGTAAACGACATGCACCTCCAAAGGCTTTTGAACCTAACGTTAGTTTTCTGCGAAGTAACATTTAGGCCGACTGCTCTCCTTTGCCTGTCTAGATCATTGACCCTTGTTGCAAAATGCCTTGATTTTCTAAGGAAGGCAATGGGAATAGCAGGTCGCATATTATTTAGGTATTCTCCATTAACTCCTTGCCGCACTGCGTGCATTTCTGGTTGCCACAGTTGAAACTTTATCTCAAACAGTCTAGCTTTTTTTTTTCAGGAAGTCAATGATTCCGGCTAGATGGCAGATCCCTGCTAGACAGAAGCCGCCACGGTGGCTCAGTGATTATGGCCGTCGGCTCTAGACCCAAAAGACGCGAGCTAGATCCTAGCCGCGGCGGTCGAATTTCGATGGAGGCGAATTTCTAGAGGCCCGTGTACAGTGCGATATCTGTGCACGTTAAAGCAGCCAGGTGGGTTAAATTTCCTCAACCCTTCACTACTACGTCTTTCATAGCTAGAGTTTCTTTGGAACACTAAATCCCCATAAACCATAAACCTGCTAGACAGAAAAGAAGGTACATTTCGTGTCTAACGATAATATAAGCGCTTTTAGAAGCTAGGAAATATAGATGGAAGTCACCAATTCGCACGCAGCGTCTAAAGAGTGCTGTCTGAGGTTGCCACTGCTTTCGACTTTCATGCGTTCGAATATTTTATTTAAGGGCATTGTAGCTGATTTTTCCTTGCCAAAGAACATAAGGTGATCATGAAAATTATTCATTGGGCAGACATGTGTTGTTGAGGAATACGGCGGAAATTCTGTTAGCGTGGAAGTGCGCGGCGTGAGCGAATTCGTAACTGTCTTGAGCATTTCGTATCATTTTTTTGAAATACAGCCACGCAAATTCTCTAAAATATATTTGTTTATCTCATTAGTAAATTATAGTGCGTATCTGACAGAGCTATTTTTCATGCCCGTTTCTTTTGAGTAGAATACATCCTGTAAAGAAACGCTGAATACCACTGGAGAAAGCTCGTCTCTGTGCCGTACACCCTTACTTAACGCGATTTTACGACTTCCTCTATCAGGGACTATAGTGGCAGTAAAGTCGCTTATACACAGCGCTTCCACAAAGCCCGCTTGGGTGCTAAGGTTCTTAAAGAATCAATTGCTTCCTCGTAAACGTCAAGTGGTATTTATAAGAGGTAATTGTATTCTGCGCATTTCGCTTTTCTTCAAGTAGCGTTTACGAAAGGTATAAAGTTTGCGTGTTTCTATCGGCACAGCGCGATAAAAAAGGGCTGAGAGAAGTACAGACAGACGCCAGCATTGTTCTTCCCGTTTCCGATTTTTCTCACACTATTTTGCCAGAATCGGGTTCCAACTGGCCCGTTTGGTTTCAGTTATGACCTGTTATGACCTGTTCCTACATACGATTCACGTACTAAATGCCTTGAAGGCAATCGACAGTAAGAAGACCTATTTCTAATTTTTCACGTCCATCAGGTCCCCTTTTTTATAAAATAAAATATCTTGACATTCACCTGTCGATGTCATTAAGAATTGCGTTAATAAGGTAGATATTTTTATTGCACAGTCTCTCTGCCGTCCTTCCCGCGATATCAAGTTACCTGAACCTCACAATTAGTTTTCGCCCTTTTCATTGCATCTAAGCCTATCGTTACATCCTCTTCTATTCCGCGCGGGATGTCCAATTCGGCTGCAGTGCTGCCTATGTCATTATTGCCTTGATTACTTCGGCTACTGTATAAATCCTTGCGGACATCCTCATTTAGTTAGATTAGCTGTCCGATGTTGGCAAAAAAATTTTTCTGCTAGTCTGCAAGCGGATCTATCTGATTTTCTTGCTTGCCTAGTCTCCTCATGGTAGTTTTTAGGCTACCTTTGCTCAAAGAGCATACTCGATATTTTGCATAATATACTCCATCATGTCAGTTATCTTATGATTAAAATCTTTTTTCAGTTCTGCCAGTGCTGTTGTATATGTGAGATCATAAATGTACTTGGGGTCACTTAATCAGATCTTTCTTTCACTGAGAAAACTTACCGGTACCCTTCCTAGAGATTCTACCATCGACTTGTATTGGAAAATTCACAGATATCTCTAATATCATCCTCAAATGCTGGAACACTACGGTCGTCGTCCTGGATAAAAGCGGAATATCTTCCTCAGCGACATCTTGAATTTATCTGATTTACGATTTATCACTAAGAAATTGATGGCCTTATTCGTTACTAGTCTCTTGTGTTCTCTATTCATTTCTTGCCTAACTCCATACGTTAATATCCTAAGCCAACTTTATCACAATTTTTCCGAGCACATCCACATCCAAGCCAGAATGTGTACACAATATGAAGGCTAATTCACTTTTAGTCTTGCGTTCGGGCCTTCCAAGTCCCCTTGCAGTTCTCCTGTTTGCAAAACTAACTGTTCACGAATCCTATTTCCTTCTGCAAACTTTATTAGGAGATTCTCCAGCTGTTCCTAAAATTGATACCATAGTGACTCACTTCCTGGTCGCCTGCCGGCTTCCTGCTAACCTTGGCATTGAAGTCATTCATCAGGACAATGTTCTTTGTTTTTACTCGACTGATCGCCGATTCCTGATCTTCTTAAAACCTTTGCAGTATTTCGTCAGCATGACTGTATGCAGATGCAAACAGTTCTACTAGCTTTATTTTTACCTCTTCTTAAGCTGTAATATGATTAGTGCCACACTGTCGTTCACGCTAAAGAATTCCCCTCTATTTCTAGCTTTACCCTTGTTGATCAGACATCCCACTCTTTGCTCTATGACGGTTCGTTAAACCGCTATAGCATAGAACATGCTCGCCCTCTAACAGTGTACATGTTTCATCTGGCCTCGTAGCCTCCCGGGGAATTATCCCATCGTATTTATTACCTGGTATTTTGACCAACAGTACTTCTAGGCTATCCTCACTAGGTAACGTTTTAGCATTAAACATAGTCAGAGTCACTTCCCGTTGGCGGACTGTTCGATGTCATTTAATTGCTCCTCAGCCTCTTGAACCTTAAGAATGGTGATATATTCATTTAATCATAGAGAACGTGGCGGGTAAGTACTGCACGTACGTGGCAAATCTTGTTCCGTAGATTGGGTGCGTTGTTGCTTCTGGGCACCGGGACGAGGCCACATCTCAGATCTGCTAATTGAATTCTATCGATTCTGGGCCTTTTTTTTTCAGTAGAGAACTGCGGGACACCGAGATCCGAATCGCAGTCTGTTTACTCGCAAGGCGGATTCTTTGCCTCTACGCTATTGCTGTAACTGCTTAAACTCCCCTTTACCTAATCACTTAACGTACGCCTTCTTTTGACGCCGCCTTATAATAGATGTGAGTCGAGACACCTAAGGTTGTTCTGTATCAGAACGCTGCCTTCACGTCTCTGCAGTTTTTTGGTAATTTGTGCTATATACTGGGAGGCGCCGCTCCCTTTTTGCCACGGCGATGGAAGTGGAGGCTGTTGGGCCTCTATTGGAACCCGGTGGGTCGGCAGCAGCCGCCCAGAGGAAGCGCCTGCACCGCCAGAGTGACTCGAGCAGCCAGGGCACTGTTGTGTACTCAGTGCCAAGTGAAGACTCCTCGTCCTCGGCCGACGACGGTTTCATACCGGTTGTTGGCAAGACAGGCCAAGCGCAGACTGCGTAGACAAGCCGATTCGTCCTCATCGAGCACGTCAACGGTGTCCCCATCAAGAACGCCAACGATCATCACGGCGCGAAGTTCCTCGGCGCATACAGCCTTGTTTGTGCCGTTGAACTCAACGCACAACTTGAACCTTCTGAACAGGCAAGCCATATCTCTATTTATCTGGAGAGCCTCGTACCAGGAGGCATTAAAGATGTCAGAATCAACCCGTTCAAAAACGTCATTGCCATTGATGTGGTGGAGCGCAGTGCACTTGAGAGTTTAACCGCAATCACCAAACTCGGCAACATCAGTGTACGCCCCCTTATTCTCCAGGACAGCGGCACTACGGCTGGCGTAATCTACAACGTCGACATCGCCATCAGTGACGCAGATTTACCCTTGTTGATCAAGCCGGCAACCAACGGCATTTCTATCATTCAAGTTCAGCGGGTAGGAAGATCTACATGCATCAAGCTGACCTTCAAGGGTGACTTGCATACCATCGTACGTGAAGGTTGGACACTTTCGTCATCCAGTTCGACCTTTTGTGCCTAAGCCACTTCAATGCAGGAAGTGCATGAGTATTAGTATCGGCCACGTGAGCGGCGTCTGCATCAACTCCATCGTGTGCCCGCGATGCTCCAAGTCACACAGCGGTGACGTTTGCCGCGCGACTACCTCGAAGTGCGCCAACTGCCATGGCCCTCATGACTCTTCCTCGAAAGACTGCCCCCGCCTCAAGACCGAGCGGGCGGTACTGAAGCAAATGGTGCGAGACCATTCTACGCACAAAGAAGCCGCCGCAAAGGTGCGGCGACGTCGTTCGCGCCGCCGAAGGTCGTCAAAGAAAGCAGTCACATTTGAGAAGCATGCCCCAAACGCATCTGCAGCTTGTCCGCCTCCACCAAAATCCGTACCAAAACAAGGGAGCCCGGCGCTTGGTGAGGCTGGACCTGTTGCCTCAGATTCAACTTGGCCACCACTGCCAAAGCCTTCTACGCCTACAGGGTCAGGGATGTTGGCGCACTCAGGGCAGTGTGCAGCGCCTACGACTGATCCAGCCAACAGGCACGACCAAGGTCATGGCCCAGATATGCAAGTGATTGCAATGATAACGTCGCTAATGAATGTCATGCGTGCTCTGCTTTCCAGCCTACGCACGCCAGCAGCAAAAAGCGCACTTCAAGTGCTGGACGCGCTACATCCAGTTCTTGCGGCTCTACAGTAGAAGGCATCATGGCTCCTTCGGACCTGTCTTTTCAAAAGAAAGTCAAGCAAGCTTTCATTTTCCAATGGAATGCTCGTGGACTTCAGTCCCGGATTTCCGATTTACGGCACTACGTCTACGAGAATCACTTCCCATTCTTGTGATTTGTGAACCGAAGACCCCGGCAATTTTGCGAATATCCGGTTACGAGGTATTTGCATCACCCACGCGAAACAGATCCAGCAAAGTCATCGTCTACATTCGACGTGAACTTACATATGTGCAACATTCAGTTCCTCCGAACGAAGACAATCAGTACGTTTGCCTGACAGTGAAGAGCCGAGACCTGACGTTTACGTTACTGGCGGTGTACTTGGCGCCATCAAGTCGTTTCGAAGCCAGAAGGTTGAGTGGTTTGATGGAAGCTACACCTGCTCCGTGGGTCATTATGGGTGACTTCAATGCTCATCACACCATGTGGGGAGGCGTTAGGATGGACGTTAGGGGAAGACAGCTTGTGTCCTTCGCCTCTGACCATGACCTCCAGTGTCCTTAATGACGGAAGCCCGACCTATATTCGAGGGGTGACTTATAGCAGCTGCTTGGATTTGACTTTCGTTTCACAGTGCCTTACCAACAGCGTCCGGTGGTTTTCGGATGTAGAAACCCATGGCAGCGACCATATCTCCAACCTATCTGATTATTACCGGCCATTCTAAATTTTCCCCAGCCACGTGTAGGCAGCGCATTGACTGGACAGTTTTTAAATTACTTATGGAGGCTGCTTGCACAGAGGGCTTCTCTACCGGTCTTGAACAAAAAATTAAGAAGGCCATGGAACACGCCACCTGCCCCTTTAACCCTGTCGCTAAATACACCGATTTTGACTTCGAATTGCAGCGACTACGATCACAACGGCGCAGGGCAGAGCGCAGATACCGACGCACAAAGTCGCGCCTAAGATCTAAGAGATGCTAGGCGCATACAGAGAAGATTCAGCGCAGAATTCAGGCACTACAAACACAACGCTGGAGGACATTTTGCCAAACACTTGATCCACGGAAGCCTTTGTCACGCGTTTGGAGCGTAATTCGGGGTCTTCGCACGTCCCCTCAACAGCGCTACCCGTTCAAATCCGTAGCGCTCCACCAAAGGCGCAGTGTGGTTGAGGTAGCCGAAGATTTCTGCGCAAGAATAACAGGCCCTCCGAAGTCAGGCGCAACGCTGCACTGCAACAGTGTTCCGACCCTCAAGGGATTCTCGGATGGATGCACTATTCTCCATGGAAGAACTTGATGCTGCGCTTGCTTGTTGTAGATGGTCATCATCACCAGCGCCCGATGGTGTCACGTACTCCGCAATTGCCAACCTTGGCCAAGATGCTCGACGGGCTCTTTTGGACACTTACAACAAGTCATGGACTGCTGGCATAGTTCCTCATGATTGGAAGACCAGTCGTCTGGTTCCACTTCTTAAACCGCGGAAATCACCGCTCGACCTTTCGTCATACCGTCCAATTGCACTCGCCAGCTGCGTCGGCAAAGTCATGGAAAGAATGCTGCTCACACGCGTGGAATGGTACTTGGAGCGATATCAGATTTATCCAACCTTCATGTCTGGGTTCCGACGGGGCCGCTCTTCTATCGACAACGTGGTTGACCTTGTAACGTCGGTGCAACACAGCAAGTGTTTGAAAAGATTGACCGTGGCGTTGTTTTGGATATCAAGGGCGCGTACGACAACGTAACGCATCAGGCCATTTCGGACGCAATGAGAAGCTGCTGAGATCGGAGGCCGCACGTTCAGCTGGGTACGCAGCTATTTATCAGAGAGGTCGTTTTTTTCTCCTGACTGCCGACGGACCAACGTCCTTACACCGAAATTCGCGCGGAGTCCCTCGGGGTGGGAGTGCTGAGCCCGGTTCTCTTCAACCTTGCTCTCATCGGCCTGGTCGACGTATTGCCTCAATCTGCCCAGATCGGTCTATATGCAGACGACATCTGTATTTGGGCATCAGGGGTGACCCGTCCCCAAGTTCGTGCGAGACTTCGAAAGGCGGCATCCATATTGACATCTTATCTTCGATTGCAGGGCCTGAACATTTCGACCGAAAAGTGTTCACTTGTGGCGTTCACACGCAACATAACGTCACGCTACACCACTCGCATTAATGGTGAAGCCATTCCCTATGAGAGAAGCCACAGGCTCCTTGGTGTTGTCATCGACAGGAACCTCTCGTGGAGTCCGCATGTCTACGACATGAGAAAGAGACTATTCGCGATTGTCCACGTCCTCTCCTTCCTCGGGGAAAGTCCTGGGGCGCATCAGTGCGCTCTATGCTGCAACTGTACCGTCCCTTTTTCTGGGCTACATGCGGTACAGTCTTCCGATATTCAGTTCCATTAGAAAAACAAATATCAAAACTCTTCAATGTGTGCAAGCGCAAGCTCTCCGTATCTGCCTTGGGCTGCCTAAATGTGCATCAACAGCAGCAACTGTTCTTGTTGCCCGGGAAAATCCTGTTACTACATACATTGCTGTTGACACCATGAGAACACGTATTCGGCACCTCACACGGGTTCCCTGTCATCACCTCGCAACACTCCCAATAATTAGGCCGCGTACTGCACTCGCCAAAGTCATTGAAGCCCATCGCGCATATCTTCCATCGGAGTTCACCCCTGCATCAAGACCGTGCTCACCCTTATGGAGTCTTCATGAACCTCGGGTTCACCTCTATATTCCTGGAATTACGAAAAAAGCTGGTGTATCACTACCCGCTCTCAAACAACTGACATTGAATCACCGGCATTCTTACCACAGTCACCGCATACATGTTTACACAGATGGATCAGTTTACTCGACCAGTTCAGCGGGTTCGGTGGTGATACCGACCAGATCCATCTTCATGAAAGTGAAGACGACCTATCCAACATCTTCAACTGGTGCGGAACTCGCAGCCTTATGGGCTGCGGTAGAGTTCATCAGTCAAGAACCTCCACATTACTGGACGGTTTTCACCGACTCTAAAGCAGCCCTTCAAGCCCTGCAAGCTGCGCTACGCCGCGGGTCGCAGGAACAACTTGTTGCTGAGATCCGTCTGCTGTACCACGGCACCATTTCCAAAAGTCATGACATCATTTTTCAATGGCTGCCAGGACACTGTGGTATTAACGGTAATCACCAGGCCGATGAGGCTGCGCGTTCGGCTCACAACGACGGACTTCAAGTGAGGATCCAATATCAAGATCTGACGCAGCGTGTGGGCTTCGCCCTTTGGCGCTGGAGCTCACACTTTTAGCGTTGAACACTGGAGAGTTTTGCAACGTACGCCTCAAGGCACTGGACCCTGGACTGCGCCTTCGTCTTCCACGTAACTTAGCACGTCGCGACGCAACATTGTTATGCCGTTTATGGATCGGCGTTGCTATTGACCAACCGCTATGCTTTCCGGATGGGGATGGCCGACAGTCCTGCCTGTGAAAGCTGCGGTTGTAAGGAGACCATCGCTCATCTTCTCTGTGAGTTCCCTGCATTTGCCAGTGCAAGACATACACTGTGTTGTGCCTTGGACCGCCTCGATCCTCGCCCACTAACAGAGCAAAAGATCCTCGTCCGTGGACATAGCAGTCGACTGCCGTCAAGGCATACAAGGCACTCTTTGCCTACTTGAGATCGACTGGATTGAGTGACAAATTGTGACAGCGTTGTGCGTGTGTGTGTGTGTTATGCCTTTTTCCCCTTCTCTCTTCCTCTTTTGAGCCCCTTAATCCCTCTTCCCCAGTGCAGGGTAGCCAACCGGAACCCCTTTCTGGTTAACATCCCTGTCTTTCCCTCCTCCCCTTTATCGAGACACCTAAAGCAGCGGCCAACCTAAAAACGAAAGCGCACATAGACCGCGCTTACAAAACACAATGCTCCATTAGGTCTCCACAATCCTCCAAGCCAAAGACAGGAAAGGGTCAAGTTGAAAGGCTGCAAAAAGAAAAGGAAGTAAGAAATGAAACATTTATACAGTGACAAATCAGATCGTAGTCTGATTTCATAGCGATTATTCAAAATTATGATTATTAAGGAATGAGACGGACAGGGTGCAGGGTA